>JAVRRP010001284.1:0-10318 GCA_036872775.1 Oleoguttula sp. CCFEE 5521 | reverse complement strand
TTCTTCCATTCTCCTCTCCAAGGCCACGATCTGCTTGATCGTTCCGCCCCCATCTTGTAATATCTTCACTTGCTTCGTCAAATTTGCTATCTCCGAGGCATTGGCAGCGGATGCATTGTCTTCAATCAAGTCCAGTCGGGCATTTTGATCGAGCTTCGCTGATTCGAGTGCGAGGAGGCGGGATAGGAGATGCTGGTGTTCTGTCTTGAGTTTGTATGCCCATAGTAAATCGGTAGGCGATGGTTTTGGGGCCGCCATGGCGGGAAACGTGAATGGAATGATGCTCAAAGGAAGCGTTCGTGGAGGGGGATAGGTCTATGGGGTGGTCTATAGCCCCAGAAGCATGGTGCAGAACAATAGAGAAGATGCGAGGAGTGAGGTCAGATGAGGTGAGGTCAAAATATGCTTACCTTTGAAGGCGCTCCTTCCTTACTCCCTTCACTCTTCGCCAGCCCAATCACTCACCTATAGCACTGACACGCACAACTGGAACAAGTAAGTGTAATAGCTTATACTCTGCATACGAAGTCGCAATGTAGCCGCAGCAAGAACAGCCCCATCCGATCCGCAAAAGCACGCAGCACAACCCAGCAAAGCACGCTCCGTCTAGGAAACTCAAGCCATTTTGTGCACTCTTTCTCAGCAGGAGTGCGTCGATCCATGTACGCTGTCATGTTGTTCGCTCGGTAGACAGCCTGTCAAGGCCTTCAGTGTGCGGTCAATGCCCAGCAAGTTTATGCCTCGGTTTCGACCCCAAGGTCGGCGGCGCGAGGCGACCGCAAAACTCGATCGAAAACAGAGGCGAAGGTGTGGAGGGTGTTGAGGCGTTTAGATGAGGTCTGTGAAATGTCAGTATCGTGAACGCTATAAGATTTGCCGTTACTGCACGTACCGGCCACGTTCATGGGCATCTCTTCGATCTGGGTGCTGTAGAACTGCTCGATCTCACGCATCATGCGCACATCGTCGGCGGTGACGAAGTTGATGGCCACACCCTTGCGGCCAAAACGTCCACCACGACCGATGCGGTGGATGTAGTTCTCTCTGTTGGCTGGCAGGTCGTAGTTGATGACGAGAGACACTTGCTGCACGTCGATACCACGGGCGAGCAAGTCGGTGGCGATGAGCACACGCGAGGATCCGGAACGGAACTCCTTCATGATGATATCACGCTGGCCCTGGTCCATGTCTCCGTGCATCGCGCTGACGGTGAAGTCGCGGGCGGTGAGCTTGTCGGTGAGCCAGTCAACCTTTCTGCGGGTGTTGCAGAAGATGACAGCCTGGGTAATGGTGACGGTCTCGTACAAGTCGGAGAGCGTATCGAGCTTCCAGTCCTCCTTCTCGACAGCGATGTAGAATTGCTTAATACCTTCGAGGGTGAGCTCATCCTTCTTGACGAGAATGCGGACGGGGTCGCGCATGAACTTGGTGGTAACCTCGAGGACGTCCTGGGGCATGGTGGCGGAAAGAAGGACAACCTGGGTAGCCTGGGGGAGCAGCTGGAAGATATCGTAGATCTGCTCGGTGAAACCGCGAGACAACATCTCATCGGCCTCGTCGAGAACGAACATCTTCATGCTGTCGGTCTTGAGCACGCGGCGCTGGATCATGTCGTGGACACGGCCGGGAGTGCCGACCACCACCTGGGGACCATCCTGGAGCGCCTTCATATCATCGCGCACGCTGGTACCACCAATGCAGGCGTGGCACTCGATCTGCATGAAGTCGCCGAGGGCGACAACCACCTTTTGAATCTGCTGCGCCAACTCACGGGTCGGTGCGAGGATCAAGGCCTGGCAAGACTTGATCGCGGGGTCGATCTTCTGTAGGACGGAGATGGAGAAGGTAGCGGTCTTGCCGGTACCGGACTGGGCCTGTGCGATAACATCGTTGCCTTGTGTTTATTAGCATCGCTGGCTAGTCGAGCGCGCATGGTTCGTGCAGACTCACCTTTGATCACGGGCATGATAGCGCGCTGCTGGATCGCAGATGGGCGCTCGAAACCGTAGGCGTAAACTCCACGAAGGAGCTCAGCCTTGAGGTTCATCGCATCGAAGTTGTCGGTAGTCTCGTCATAGTTGGACTCGATCTGGGCTGTGGTGAAGTATTGTCAACTTTCTGCTCTTGATTCTCACGTCTACCTGCTGCTGCTGCCGCTGCAGCCATCGCGTCCTTGCTGACACTCGCGCTTCGGGTATAGGGTATGCTCACCTGCCTCGATGTCCTCGAGTCCTTTGTCCGCCATGATTGTGGTGTTGTAGAAGGCTCACTGGCACTGCGCCGTGAGCTGTAGTGAGCGAAGTTGATGGTCGGGGGAGATCCTGAGGATTCCGCCGAGTGTGTGTGTTGGTTGTAGTGGTAGAGTAGATAACAAACTCTCGCAATTGAGAGTCGTGAGGTTCTACTGGTGAATGTGTGTTGTTGATTGTGTGTAAGTGTTTTAGTTGTGTCGTCAAACAATTTTGGCTGGCAAGCGACAATTTCTATTCCTTCCCGAAAGAGTCTGTGCGCAACGCCACTCCACAGAATCCATCCACACTGCATGACGAGTGAAGTCCATCTCTGACTCAACGCTTGTGCCAGGTCAGCTCTCTCTTCGGATAGCTAAGTGAATATGGTGGTTTTCTCGTGACTCACATACATTCTCAGCTAGCGAAGGATGCTTGAGGAGCGTCCGGACCTGCTTCGCCCAGCAAAGCGCCAAAGACTGGACCTTGTGGCGACACAAGCGCTTGATGAGAAAGATGCGTCACTTGTAAAGCGCCATCCCTTGGGTGTTCGACCATCTGGTAATGCACTTACGGCCGAGCGGAATTGCAAGACAGCATGCGGACCCTTCGCACGGCTCCCAGACGAGCTTTTGAGTCACTTACTCGAAAGCCTGGATGCTTCAGCACTGCTCAGGCTTGGTGCAGGATGCCGGCAATTGCATGCTTTCACGAGGAACGAGGAGCTATGGAAAGCGCTCTTTATAGAGTAAGTCTGATGTTTCTGCAGTACCCCATGTTTGATTTCACTGTGTCAGAGAACTTAGCAGTAGCATTAGTAAAGACCAAGCAATAAGGAGAAACAGCACAGATTGCTGAGACAGAGGTAGGTCATCTCCGAAAGGCTTCGCTTGGAAAGGCACATGGCGGTCCACATTTCTACAGCAATCATCCTGTGTTGAGCCTGTGGTGGATTGCTCGAACGTCTTCTCCGATCTCCTACATCGCCCGTTCTTCTGCACTCACGTATCACTTGAGAACTATGGGCGCGACGTTCCACAGTCGAATCAGATCACCAGACTGTCCGATCTATCACCGGAAGACTTCCAGGCCACATGGTTTAGCAAACCTTTCATTCTCACGGCACCCGTGAAGGAGTGGCCGATGTCCTCCACATGGTCCTTCGAATCACTGCGAGAAAATTACGCAGACGTAGCGTTCCGCGCCGAGTCCGTTGACTGGCCTTTGCGGACCTATTTGACTTACATGACGAACAGCAGTGACGAGTCACCACTATACCTGTTCGATCGATCATTCGCAGAGAAGATGAATCTTAGAGTCACTTTGGGACCAAGCCCAGAGGCCGACTACTGGCCAGCAACATGCTTCGGCTTTGACGCCTTCTCGGTTCTGGGTGAGCAACGACCGGATCATCGGTGGCTCATCATAGGGCCCGCTCGTAGCGGCAGCACATTCCACAAGGATCCAAACGCCACGAGTGCTTGGAACGCTGTCATCACCGGAAGCAAGTACTGGATCATGTTCCCATCCTCGCCTAATATCCCTCCCCCTCCAGGAGTCTATGTCAGTGAAGATCAGAGCGAGGTCACAAGTCCCCTGAGCATAGCGGAGTGGCTACTAGGCTTCCATGCGGAGGCGCGTAGATCGCCAGGCTGCTGCGAGGGCATCTGCAACGCTGGAGAGGTGCTACACGTGCCCTCTGGCTGGTACCATCTGGTACTCAACCTGGAGCCGAGTATTGCGATCACGCAGAACTTCGTGCCGCGAGCTCGCGTTGGCGCAGTGCTGCACTTCCTGAAGGAGCAAAAGCAGAGCATCTCCGGGTTCCAGGACTCGGTCAGCGATGCCTTTCAGCTATTCCACGACCGACTGGAAGAGTATGATCCCGCATTGCTCGAGGAAGGTATGCACGAGCTCAGCAGACTTAGTAAAGGCGTCAAGGGCAAGTGGGAGGAGTTGACGAAGACGGAGACTACAGCTGACGAGCCTGCTGGGTTCTCATTCGGGTTCGAAGCAGACGACGAGGACGCAGACGTTCCGTAGTCTATCGATCATCTCCGATAAAGCGCTGTACAGCATCTACACGAGTTTCTACGTCTCTGCAAACTCATACGCCCCCTCTCTATCCTTCACCTCCACCTTTATTTTCCCCTCCTCCACCTCCTTTCCCCCGATCCTCAGCCCAGCCTCGATAATGTCACCCGTCACCACCGGACCCACCCCCTTAGGCGTGCCCGTAAGCACAATATCTCCCTTCTCCAACGTCATAACCTTCGAAATATCCGCCAACTGCCTCCCAATCCTGAACAACATCAACTCGGTGTTATCCTGCTGCTTCACATCCCCATTGACCTTCAAGTACAGCTCAACATTATGCGGATCCTCAATCTTGCTCTTCGCGATCGGCCCAGCAATGGGCAAGAACGTATCAAACCCCTTCGCGATACTCCAGGGCAAGCCCTTCTTCTTCGCTTCCTCTTGGACATTCCGCCCGGTCATGTCAATGGTGAGGAGGTAGCTTTCGATCGCGGACATCCAGCCTTCTGTGTCATTCTCATCGAGATCGCGTACGGTCTTGCCTATGACTATGCCGAGTTCGACTTCGAAGTGGAGGTTCACGCCGCCGGGGCGCAGGATGGGGCCTTCGTTTGGGAGAAGGATTGAGGATGACGGCTTGAGGAAGAAGAAGGGTTGTTTGGGGCGTTGATTGTTGAGCTCTTTGACGTGGTCGGCGTAGTTGCGGCCTATGCACATAACCTGCCTTATATCAGTCTTGTACATCGTTGTATGCGACATCTGCTGCTATTCACCTTTCGGCAATTCTGCTTGACTTCTGCGAGGGTGCTCATGGTGGGCGATGTGGATGTGAATGATCTACTGGCGCAGATGCTGGATCTCGCGAAGTGTTGCACATTGAGAATACCGCCGCGGAGCGGTCTTCTGAATAATAAAGATGCCATTGAACAAGCTGATCCGACAGCGGCGGGGTGAATTACTGGAGAGCTGGAGAGGTGCTTGCGACTCGGCAGTTCGGGAAAGAGAAAAGCCGAAGCTTCGTGGAGATTACATGGTCTCCAGACGGTATCTGACGAGACTGATACATACATGTATCTGAGGCTACGTACACAGCAACCCAGCTGCGAGCAGAAGCTGTTGGTGTGGTCGTGCCTCAGACCTATCGTAGACACTCAAGCCCCCGTGAGACCCGGTGCAATATGCCGTCAGGCGTGCGAGAGGCAAACTTGCAGCCCAAGCGAGCGCAATAGTGGTTCAGTATGCAGTACATGTTCTCTAGTCAAGTTCTCCAATGTTGCTGCTCCGAATTCCAGAAGTCACCTGTCGTCTCTCCAAAAATCGCTGCATGCGTACCAGGGCAGACTCGACGCCACCCTTGGTCTTGCTGAGCTTCTCTGTTGACACCGATCGTTTCGCAACTACCGTTCAGGTGCAGCCATTCATCTACATCTCCTCACTCATAATGACGGGCATCCTGATGCCGTCAAAGATCGAGCATACGTACCATGGCGATGGCGTCTCCAAGTGAAGTTCGGACCATGCGATCCCGACGACTTAATCCAGCAATTAGCTGCGAGCCGGCACGCTGTAGCTGGTCGCGAACTCGTCGAAGTCGCGGCAGGGCATATGCGAGGTGCGTATTGGTGCTAAGTCCAGAGGTCGACAGCATGGCGCCCAGAATATGCCATGGCCACGCTCACGATCGCATTCGTGTTTCTCTCAAGCCTTGCAGAGTCCATAGAACAGCGTCCAGGTAAGAACAAACGACATCAGCCCTCCAAACAGATCGCCGACCCACAAGTCCCCGACTGGCCGGAAGAAGTACGCCTTCGGACTACTGTCCGCTTTGAGGGCGAAGATAAGTACCGAGACCACGGCAGTGCCGATGAAGTAGAAGAGGAAGCCTGGGTATGATTCTAGGCCGAGAGTACCTGCGGCGACTCCGAAAAGCGAGGCCGTCAGGGCGCGAATGTTCGAGACGGTCTGTGGCAAATTGAGGCGTTAGTGAGGTTACATGGCAAGTACTGGCGAGCCGCGAGGTGCAACGGAGGTTTGGAGGCAGTCTATAGGGCGAGGACGGGAGCTCGGACTTACGCGTGCGTTGTGCTGAACGCTTTCGCCCACTATGGGGTTAAGGACAAGTTCCTTCTCGTCCAACATCGCTGGGATATCCTAGATGAGCCGCGATCGGTTGACTTCAGCTCGCAAGCGGAGTTCGCTACGAAGTGAGTGTTCAGTGTGACTCGTATGCAGCAGAGCGAGGCTGTGCTCAAGGCTGATGTGGTTGATAAAGCGTTTGGCAATGCGATTGATTTTGAGCTAGACGTCCAAGCAGAGAAGATCGGGCAAATGGACCTTGGCCAGGGCTGGAGAGGTAACGTTGCGGTGGGAGATGTGTGTGCCTACTGGGTGATTTGATTTGTGATGGTATTCGAGAGGTACATTGAGTACTGCACAACGGCTCTATCTAGGAAATGGAAAGTCGGAGCCGACATTTGACGGAGGAAAGCTCGTCCGTGCGTAAAAATAAGTCAGCACTGCAGATCCGTGACCCTTCACGACCCTCCAACGTCACTTCATCTGACACTTCAATGCCTTTGTGTGTATCCCGCTATAATCGAGTCTGCGCCGTCTCGGACGTATCGCGGACAAAGCCCAAGACGGATCGGTCACACGAAGTGCTCTGGACCAATGTGCCATCGCTTGGCCCAATGTTGTCGCACCAGACCGTTCAGACGTCATGAGCTTCAGCCTCCTGCCTCTGCTGTGTCCTGATCCGCTTTCATGGCAGCCACCATACGCACAAGCCGGATTATTCTACGAGTCGGCCGTATTCCTCAAGATACCTGTGGCCACATCAGAATTTGTCCAAGTCACCAAATCTCATCGTGACGACTTACCCCGCTAGATATCTCGAAAGTGTGTAATCTGGGAGCAACGTAGCAGCTCGCAGAAGTCGCACGGCGCGACGGTAGTAATCTTCGTTGACTCGGGGGCTTGAGACGTTGCCCAGTGACATGTAGGCTTCAGCGGTCTTCATGTTTGTGCTGTTAGCATCCGCGCCAGCTAATCCCTTCATCGACTTACTCACCACTGAAAGCAATTCTCCTGACAAGAGATTTTGAGATCGCGCCGAGGTGACTGCGCGCTCGAGATACTCCGTTGCGGGTTGCAAGAAACCACGAGCCTCGATGTAGTCTGGCAGTCCAGCTCTAGCCTCCGCTTCTCTCGTAGCCTGTATTGACTGACGTTCATCTTCGCTTGACGTGAAAGATATCACTGATCGATGTGGGCTCGAGCCGCTGGACGAATTGCTCCCGTCGATTCGGTGTACTCGTGTCAAAGCTGGCTGGGCCCGTGCGAGCCACAGTCGTCCGACCCCGTGCAGTGCAGCCAGATTTTCTTGTTCGCGCACCAGTATACCCAGCCAGGCACGCGAACACCACATCGCAACACCAGCGAGAGTGGAATCGCCGATGTTTAGCAGCGCCAGTTGTTGTAGGCTGGCTATCATCCATGTCTGCTCGTTGAGAGGGCCAACCTGCGAGAGCGGAAGCGTCTCCAGATGCTGTGTCACCATGTGCGCAAGATTTGTGTAGTCCCGCCAGTCGCTAGGGGACTCTCGGAGCATAGTGCGGATGCGTATCACGGCGGCTTTGCAAAGGGTGATCCGCTGTTCGTTGGAGAGGGTGTGGTTCATCTCTAGACTGAACTGTGGCAGAACGTCTTCTCCAGGTATTACAGTTGTTGTCGAGTCGTAGGCACGACGCCCTCCAGGTATATCTAGGGCGATGCAGATATCTTCGCCGGTTCGCGAGCGCAACTGCATGCCGTCGACATGATGCACCATGAGCGATATTCTACTGCAGCCCATGCGGTTCGGATGCGCCGCTAGGCTTACCGATCACGACGTGCGGTAGGGTTGTTCGCAGCTTCCCGGCAGATTGCACCAGTTGAGGTCGACAGGCTGGAGGTCTGCGCCTCTGTGTGTGTGTGGCATCTTCACGTAGGCAACGAAAAAAGGAAATCGCCACCTACCAGCTCATGTAGGGTACGCGAGATGACTGGCGACCTGGCCGCGCTTTCGCGTGTGCTTGCGGTCCCGACTTCGCCATCTAGGCCACGGCATACTTTGCGACGCCCTGGTGAGGTAGCGCACTCCCTGCTAGACATACCTTTCCAGGTATCGCGTCGGTGACCTGGTGGGTAGCGGCCCGACAGTACACCGCGCACGATGGCCGTAGGGCTGCATAATATCCGCTGACTGCGTTGAGCCGCAGTCTAAAGGACAACTCTCTGCGGAACTAGACATGTAACGGCAGATCTACAGCAGACTTGCCACCGCTAGCCTGCTTCGAGGGCGCTGACGAAGTGATAGAAGACAGTATCGAAACCGAGCCGGACGATAGTGATCATGTATCGCACCGAATGCCGGTGGTAGATCTGTATGAGTCGAGGCTGTCCATGTTAAGTAATCAGCTGCAAGTAGAGGCCGAGGACCGGCCTAAGCGGGTGAGATGACGTAACCACGAAAGACAGCCTGGAATCTCAGGCATGACGTCTTCCACCACCCATCTATCCTTGTCAATACCTCACTGGCAAGGACAAGATGCCGGTGCTTGTACTGATCGCATCACAGCATTAGGTACGCGGTCATGTTGCGGCCGATGGCCCTGATGTCTTGCACAATGCCTATCGCGAAGGTGAGGCTCGCTCTCCGTGGTGCACGAATGGAGCGAGACTCGCAACGCAATCGGCCACAGCACAAGAGTGCCAGCCTTTGGCAGGAGCGCAGATCACGCTTCGCTATTCGGCAGTCCGAGCGCCGTCGATAAGGCACAAGGATCAAACACCGTGCCGTCAACTGATAGTGGAAGCAATACATGTACTCACGCCGACAACGCGAAGTCAGTCCAACGCCGAGGATCCGAAAGAAAGTCTATAAGCCCGCTCCATCCGTTCACCAGCTCGTTTTGCCATACCTTGACTGTTTGACTTCTGTGTCGATCAACAAGCAATGCTTTTCGAAACATAAGCCGAACTCCAGGTGATTGTCGGGGACTCAGGTCTCTTCCCACGCTGCTCGCGATCTAACCCTGCCAGTCACGTAAACTCGCTAGCGTGGCATCTGGACTGGTACTGTGTGCAGGTACAACGTACAGTAATCCTTTCACCGCAAACCCGTGCGTCGAGGTGCAGTGCATAGGCTGCAAGCAATCTGGAATCAATCGACAATACCCCTCGAGCAAGCAGTATTGCGATCTAATCAGACGGACAGCCGCATATTGCTGCAAGCAGTACAGCTTCTAGCAGATGATCTAATAATGAATGTTCTTCAGTCTTGTTATGAAGCTGCTAACACCTCACGCGATGTCGTTGAAATACACCACGGCGTCAGCTCCGCGCGGAACTTGTACCTCCAGCGGTCTTTCTCACGTCGTCCGCCATGCCCTCGCGACTGAGGTTTCGAAGCTCCTCTCGACTGCTTCACTCCAGGACGACTTTAGATTGCCAATCGCGGAACTCCACCGCAAGCTGACCTGACCACAAAACAAGATATGAAAGCATGACTGTCTCACTCACCACCTGCTTACCACGCCGCAAGTCAGACGAGCTCCACAAGGGGTTGCACTGATTGGTACGGCAACTCATCGGTAGTCTGAAACACTGCTTAATTAACCTCTGATGATGCCGCAAAGAGGGGCCCTTGATGCAATCGAGCTCTCTTGAAGCTTCGAAGTAATATGGACTGAGGTGGGGTGAGGAAATATATATCATCAATCCGCCAACTTACTTTCCTGCGCTTTTCCGCCCAGAACTCTCTTTACTTGCACTTTCGCTTACTTTCAATCCTCAAAACTTTCCAAAACACCATCACCATGGCTCCTAAGATCGCCATCCTCTTCGTTAGTAGCCCGTAAGCTAAGCCCAATGGCCTCTCCGGGCGCCATTGGCCTACAACCAGACCACGACTGACTAAACAATCCAGTACTCGATGTACGGCCACATCGAGCAGCTCGCCAAGGCCGAAGCAGAGGGCATCAAATCCGCCGGCGGCACCGTAGACCTCTACC
>JAVRRP010001283.1:0-10320 GCA_036872775.1 Oleoguttula sp. CCFEE 5521 | reverse complement strand
TGCCCAGCTCTCCTTCGAAACGGTAGTCCTCAAAGGTCTGGCCCCAGATGGCGGCCTCTTTATCCCTGAAGAAATCCCCTCCCTACCCTCCGACTGGCAGTCCAAATGGTCCTCCTACTCTTTCCAAGACCTCGCCTTCGAGATCTTCAGCCTGTACATCTCGCCTGAGGAGATCCCGGCAAAGGACTTGAAGGAAATCGTACGAAAGAGCTACTCGACGTTCCGCGACGAGAATATCACGCCTCTAGTCACGTTGGACGAGGGCAAGAAGCTCCATCTCCTTGAGCTGTTCCATGGCCCGACCTTTGCGTTCAAGGATGTTGCACTCCAGTTTCTTGGGAATCTGTTCGAGTACTTCCTCGTAAGGCGGAATGAGGGGCGAGAAGGCGTCAAGGAGCGTGAGCACCTCACAGTCATAGGCGCGACGAGTGGGGACACTGGGTCGGCTGCTATCTATGGCTTAAGAGGGAAGAAGGACGTCAGCGTCTTCATCATGCATCCCAAGGGCAAGGTCAGTCCGGTGCAGGAGGCGCAGATGACCACGGTATTGGATGCGAATGTGCATAATCTGGCGGTGGAAGGGACGTTTGATGATTGTCAGGTGAGTCTTCTTAGTGTAGAGGGAATGAGCTGCAAGCTGACTCAGAACAGGACATCGTCAAGGCGCTTTTCGCAGACCCAGAGATCAATACGACGCATAAGTTGGCAGCGGTGAACAGCATCAACTGGGCACGCATATTGGCGCAGATCACATACTATTTCCACGCATACTTTTCGCTGGTCCGACAGACGGGCAACGCAAACCCAGCGATTCGGTTCGTGGTACCTACAGGCAACTTTGGCGACATACTGGCGGGCTACTTCGCAACACGCATGGGTCTGCCAGTGGACAAGCTTGTGATTGCGACGAACGAGAACGACATCCTGCACCGTTTCTGGAAGACCGGCCACTATGAGAAGCAGCCTGTGCATGGCCGTGAAGCTGAAGGTGGCTTCGAGGAAGACGGCGTCAAAGCTCACGAAGCAGGAGTCAAGGAGACCTTAGCACCAGCAATGGATATCCTCGTCTCCTCGAACTTCGAGCGCCTACTCTGGTTCCTCGCCTACCAGACTAGCAGCAGCGAGGAGACCAATCACCGAAGAATGCAAGCTGGAGAGCAAGTCAAGAACTGGCTAGCTGAGCTCAAGTCGTCGAACGGCTTCGGCGTTAAGGCTGAGATCCTGGAGGCAGCGAAGAAAGACTTCCTCTCCGAGCGGGTCAGCGACAAGCAGACGATAGACGCCATCAAAGAGATGTACACTTTGCCACTTCCCGAATCATCCCCAGTCGTCAAGACCCAACAAGCCACAGCTGGCACACATCTTTCTGGCCACTACATTCTCGATCCTCACACGGCCATTGGTATTGCTGCTTCGCTGCGGTCGATTTCGAACAAGCCAGATGTACAACATATCAGCTTAGCGACAGCGCACCCAGCGAAATTCAGCAACGCGGTTGAGTTGGCCCTGAAGGATGAAGAAGGCTTTGCGTTCGATGCCGTGCTGCCGGAGGAGTTCATAGGCTTGGACAAGCTGGAGCGGCGCGTTGTCGGGTGTGGGAAGGAGTGGGAGGAGGTCAGGGAGATTGTGGTGAAAGAAGTGGAGAAGGAGCTGGGCTTGAGTGATTGAGGGATTCGAATCATCAAGACTGGACGAGCGTGTCATCAAGGTGCGGGTCCTTCTACGCGGGAGCAAACACGGCTTGGAGTTGTGGTACCACGAGCCAAGCTTGGTGACAGGGCGTGTACCCAGTGGGAAGACCTCGAGGTGGGAATGCAGAAAGGTGCCTGGAACGGTAAAGGTGTCACATGTGGGGACCACATAGACTTGAAGCAGGTTCTCCGCCGTGGTGTGATGGTGCCTGTAGCTTCGGGTCGTAGTGCACGCTGTGTGGCAGCATATACTTGTAGAACTGCCATGCCGCTATGAACATTTCGCACTGGTAGAGCTCGCGTCTATCAGACATCAGTCTATCCGACTCGACGCGAAGATGCGATATTCGACACATGTCTCCCTTTCACAGCTGTGGCAGGAGTTCAAGCCAAATCGCCAGCCATTTGATCCCTTCGGATCTGACTCGGCGTCCTGCTATTGCCAAGCCTTCACGACGTCGCCGAAGTCGAGCATCACGAGTCGCGAGGTTGAGCTACATTCGTTACCCGCTGTCACTCACTCAACACATGTCGCAGGAAGTGAAGTTGCAGGAGCAAGTGAAGCGCAGGAAGGCGCAAGTGAAGGACCGATAAGTGAAGTCGCGCTGCAAGCACAAAAGCAAACATGGCCGACGCCGACATTCCCATCGAGAGCGCGTTGCAGAACACCACGACGGAAGGAGACGACACACTACCACAGCAACCACCACCCACCTCAGATCCCGACATCGCGCTACGGGACGCTGCTCAGCCAAACCCTCTCCCTCAACCTCCTCTCGCCCTCGACGGCGCAACCGACACATCTCTAAACCCCCCACCCTCACAACCTCCAACCACCCAACCAACTCAACCCTCAGACGCAATGGACACCTCCATGTCGACCACTCTCCCCGCCGTCCTCCCCCCGTCAACACACCCGGACGCCCAGCCACCCTCCACCACCGCCCACAAAAAGAACCTCACCCTCGCCTCCCTTCTCTCTCCCCTCACGCAATCCACGCCCCTAATCCCCGACGCCGTAACAGCCCACTACCTCACCTTGGCGGGTCTCCCTCCACCTCCAGAGACGCCGCTTCCCTTAGCCCGTCTTCTTGCCCTCGCGACGCAGAAATTCATAGCCGATATCGCGGCCGACGCTTACCAGTACTCACGGATCCGCAGCGGGAGCGTGACGAGTAACAATCCGCTTGGAGGGCTGGGAGGTGTTGCGGCGGCGGGCGTGAGGGATGAGGGCGGGAAGGGAGGAGGGAAGGTTGGGGGTGTGAGGGCTGGGTTTGGAGGAGGTGGTGGGGGAGGGGCGGGGAGGACTGTGTTGACGATGGAGGATCTGGGAATGGCGGTGGGGGAGTATGGGGTTAGTGTGAGGAGGGGGGAGTTTTATCGGTGAGCTTGCTATGACTGGGGGGCAAGGGGAGAGGCAAGGCTTTATTGAGACGACGAGAGGCGGCGACCATGTTTCACAAGGCTGGCGTTGGGTTCGGGCATATCACGGGTGACAGGCTGGATTGGATCACGGCGCGGAGCACTGGGCAATCCTGACTGAGCTGGAATGGCTGAGGACGGTCATGGGGTATTGCTTCCGGGTAGAGCTACACATGCATACTGTATCATGAACACTGTACCATCGATCTCGCATTCTGCGCCTCGTTGCAGCAAGATCTTCGTCCACACTGCACACTGATCACCAGCTTCACCATAGCAAATCTCGCGCTCAGTGAAGAGACGGTGCAACAGAAGACTCATCGCCTCCCATTCCGACCAGTACTGACCACGGGCTCAAACGCATCATCATCGTCATCAATATCTTCCTCTTCGAACACAGTTCTGCCTCTCTTCGGCGCAGGCGCAGCAGAAGCAGCCCTAGCGCTACCATTCGCTTTACCAGCCGCAGCTCTTCCAGTCGCTGGACTCTGCGAAAAGCTCAACTGCGTCTGCCTCGCTGCAGCCGCACTCGCAGCCGCATTCTTCTTCGCCGCAGGCTTGGCAGCAGGTTTCGCCGCCGGAGCCTTCCTTGCTGGAGCCTTCCTCGTAGGTACAACGGAAGCTTGCGACATGAAGAGGCCGGGGGAGTTGCGACTGTCTTCTTGCTCATCGTCATCGTCGTCGTCGAGCATGATGACATCGTGGTCGTTATCTTCGTCATCTTCGGGCTCCCCTTCCTCCTCTTCCTCTTCGGAGGAGGCAGGCTTCCGTTTGCCTCTCGCAGCGGGTTTCTTGGCTGCGGCTCTAGCGGGGGCTTTCTTGGTTGCTGCAGTGCTTTGGCGCGTCGTGCCTGAAGTCGCTGCAGCGCGGCCACCTCGTCCTCGACCTCTGCCCCGTGCGGTTGTGGGTCGCGAGGTAGTGCTCTGTGCATCTTCATCGTCATCGTCATCTGGGATCTCCTCAGACGAAGGATCGTCCCTAACGACACTGGCCGGATTGTCTTCCCAACTGCCCTCGAGATCACTGTCCCAGTCGTCCGGCCGTGGCTTTCTGTTACTCCGCCTCTTTGCGCCTTTGGTCTTTGCACCAGCTTGAAAGCGCGACTCCAGCTGCGCACGGATCCGCTCCATTTCGTCCGCAACGTTGTCTTCATCGAAATCGTTGTCCTCCTCTCCTCCGAGGAGTCCGGCGACTTGCAGTGCGAGAGACTCCTCGATCGTGTCCTGCATGGAGTGCTTGTCGTCTTTGTCGACGAATTGTATGACTGCGTCTCCAAGACGGTTCTGAGGTAAGATCGTCAATGTCTGGGCAGTGAGGTACTCGCGCACCAGGCGGCCGACATGTAACGCGTCCAGCTCGCGCGTACTCGTTTCCTCGGGCATCTCAATGGCATGCTTAGACTTCCTTGCCGCTGCAGTCTTCCTCCGATGATACTGTATGACATCCGAAGTATTCGCCACCTGCCCCTGAAAGCGACCTGAGAACCGATGCGCCTGATCGATGTTGAAGTTCCCGCCTTCAGGCGCCGTGTAGTCGACTCGAAGTCGTATCAGTGGTAAAGGCACCTCTGGCGGTTCGTCATCGTCAGAGTGTGGGTCTTGAATGTCGAGCCACTCTTGATTCGCCTGCGCAATGAGCTGGTTGATAAGATCTGTGCAGTAGCGATTGATAGCGGGCTGGTTATCGGTACTCTGCACGGCCACACGTTTCATGTCGCGGTCATTCCCCATTACGACTTCTTTGCAGACGAAAGGGCGCACAGTTTTGAGTCGGACGGTCTCGGTGGTGAAGTCTTGGCCGGTGATGCTGAGTATGGCAACATGTTTGGGCACTGCTTCGCCTTCGACTAGTGAAGTGGCCACGGAGGAGCCGGGCTGCATGACTTTGAAGCCTTTCTCAGGGTTTGTGATGGGGTCGATCTTGCATTCGTGTTCGTGACCCCAGATGACGAGGTCGAGAAAGTCCGGAAGGAAGTTTTCGGGCAGGTAGCCGGTGTCTGTGTATGCGTGGTGATTCTGGTGGACACTCAGAACATTGAACCATTCGTCTTGGGTTGTCTGAGGCCGGAAAAACTTAACATTGCCGTCGCGGAAGGTTCGAAAGATGCGCTCGTCTCGGACATTGCTCAGGCCGAACAGAGCGAGCTTGGTCTGACCCTTCTGGAGCAGTACAGGCTTGACTTGTACATTGTCGGACTCTGGCGTTCGTCCGTAGTAGTTGAGGAGACCTGACATCTGCAAAATATCCAGTGCAGCTAAATGTCCTTCACCGGATGGGTCGTCATGGTTGCCATGGATCGAGAATACTGGGATGGAGACATTGATATCTGGATCCTCGTAGTTGACATGATTGAATGAGCTGCACGCTGTCAGCAATTGCCCTACTCGATACAAGCCGCGCCACTCACCGGCTGGACTCACCCCGAGAACTGTTCGCTGGCGTCGCTCAACATTTCCAGCTCGCATGGCTTCTCGCCATAGCAGTTCATCCGCAAGCTGCGCATAACCTGGTACATGGACTTCCGAGACGGCTTGTTCTCGTGGAAGAGATCACCGGCGAGCAGGACCATATCGACATCGCGGTCTTTGGCAAGACACATGATCTCGTGGAAGGTCTTCCAGCTGTCGTCGCCTCGAATGGCGTCGCGCTCATTGTAGCCGACATGATTGTCTGTCGAGACGAGCACGCGGATCGTGTCGGCGGCTAAGATACTGTCAGTACCTGGTTCGTTGCTTTGTAGGAAGGCTGTCTTACAGCTTGCAGACGGCATTGTGGCAATCTCTGGGACGATCTCGATGGCATCAGCCGCAGGACATCTGGTACCAGTCGTCACGGCGACTTTGAAGAATACAGTCTGGTGTAGCTGTGATCGTAGAGCGACGTTCAGGTCGCGTCTAAGGCAGAACACTCAACGCGAAAGGCAGGCGCTAACCTTGACAGTCACATGACATTAGGCGCTTAACCTTCCGCATGGGGATGTCCTCGAGAACGACCATTGCGATTGCACGAGTCCAGTGCTTCAGCTATTCGACACTGCATTCTTCTGATCTGTTAGCGATGCGATGAGACCGACAGTCGCGCTGTTTGCGCGCTCGGTCTGGAAAGGTATGGCTATTATCTGAGAGAGTGTCGTTCTGCCGTCCTTGCTCTGCCTCCTGACACTTTTCTTAGGCCCTCATATCGTACCGTAAGTCCTACCCGTGCATGGAAGACGATGCCAGCCACGACGAAGTGCCACCGAGTACTCACCGTCAACCAGCCTTCCCATAGTTCGACCCAAGCCTGGAGAGCGCGCACAACCGATCAAGACTCAGGCTCGAGCGGCGACGATATTGCCGAACTTCGTCGGCTTGATCTTCCAAGTGTACAACGGCAAGATCTACACAGATGTAAGAATCACGGAGGACATGGTGGGGCATAAACTTGGGGAGTTCTCGCCGTATGTGTCCCATGCTGCAACTGTAAGGAGAAAAGCTGACAAGCCAGGACTCGGAAACGATTTGCATACAAGCAGACTAAGAACAAGTAGACTGTACTACTATATGCCTTGCAGGTCATCAGAATATGAGACATTCACAGAGAGGAGTAACTCAGGCAGGGCATGCACTGGCTTTGAGATCGGTTCACACAGCGGCAATTGCGTGGAACCCAAGCGAAGAAGACATGCTATATCACCCCATGATCCAGCATCGATCAGCTACTGAGTGCTCTGGCGCGTCACTGACTGTGTGTGATCTCGCCCGACACTTCGGTAGCTCGTCGAGGTCGGTCAAGCGATCCTTCCTCGGCCGAAAATAGCACACATGGAAGGCGTTTCAGCCAGACCATGCCTGCGAGGCAACGCAAGTGTATTCTCCTATCCTTCCTTACACCTCGAAACCATTCCAGCAAGAACCATCACAACATTGCACACCATGATGCCTTCGAGACAGCATTGTGACCTCCCTTCGCTCGCCTTTTTCTCATCCCATCATCCGCACCATCAACACTCGCTGTTCGTTTGCTTCGGTCGCTTCGTCATTGCAGTCAATCCCGTTCGCATCTCTTGCTACCCGCGGTCCACTGCCGTTCGTTTCAACCTGTCGGATCGATTGGTCCATCGCTGTGTGTCGGTCATTCGCATACCTCATCTGGAGGCTGAGCCCTGCAAGTGAGTGCACTCCAGTGCTTCACCCATGAACGTCGCTGACTCCGTCAAGGGACTTAAGCCTTCTCCTGTCTACCGCCGAGCTTCCGAGCAAGCGCATCAGCAGCGCTGTCGATCCATCAACATGCCCACCGACGAGAGAACCGCGAGGCGGGTATACTCGGCAGAGCAACTGCATCAGTTGCGCACCACGTCGTCTGCGCCAAAGCTGCAAGAGGCCATCCAAGAGAATGATGAGAAGGATGCAGAGCTTGTAAAAGGTAGGTCGCCGACGCCCCACCGCGGGAGTGGCCCCCGCCGCCGCTGCACAATGCGCATATGCCATCAAACGCACCTCTTGGCAACAAACACACTTCTTCCGCCGTCTTTCACGAAGTGTGTACAACAAAGACGTCGATCCGAGACTTCGAACACAATCGATCACTTCGACAATGGCAAAGCACGACCTTGACTTCGATCTCGACTTTCACCAGAGATGGGTTGATAAGCTCGTCTCCGACAGCCCGTCACCTCACAAGAAAAGCAAAATCGATGAGAACACATTGCTGACTGTCTGGGAACAATCCACAGAGCATGTACTCCGTGGATCAAAGAGCTTCGCCGCCCGATCCCTTCGGTCTCGTGCTCCGTTGAGCAGTCTGCAGTTTCGCGCACCACGAAGTAACAATGAGAACTTCGACATCTCGGCAGACGCCTCCCACGAACCCACTCCAATTATCGTCACGAGCGTTCCTGCCGTCTTGGGCGAGATCGTAAACAACGGCCAGATGCTACACCAGGGACCTTGGCGCCATCGCCGCTCTCCGACACCCTCGATCAGGAGGAAGAAGATCGAAGACCTCGTCAAGCATCATGGATCTCCTCGCCATGTGCGGGTCACTGCTGGGGGGCGCATCGTACCGAGTGAGCAGTCTCCTCTGTGTCACCCGCGCTTCGGCTACTCCGCCATTAAGACCAACGGTGGCCTTGTCAAGGTCGTACCAAATCACAACAACAGCAAAGCGCAGTGGACCAACGCCACTCAAGACGGTTTCATCGCTCAAGATGTCGACGGTCGCCTCTGTCAGATCGTCAACGGTACCATCATGCCCTTGCAGGAGCAAGACGGCATGCTGCGCCTTTACGTCTCCGCACCAAACCTCAACATGACGCAGCGCGGCCCATCTCTCACCGGCATTGCCATGCCCGCCGAGCATACGAAGAATACCAACGAGCAGACGAACGGCCAATCCATCGCAGGACCTCCTGTTACGCAACAGCCTACCGTCGCTGCACAAAAGAATGCACTCGAGCTGGAGTATTCGAAGCTCGATCATGAGCTCACGGATCTGGACAAGACTGAAGTGCTTCACGGGCGTACGATGGGCAAGGTCGCCAAAGACGCTCTCATCGGCAAACGTCGTGAGCTGGTGACGTCCATGGATCGCATCCGCAAGGCTATCAAGTCTCTCAACGAGATGCCGCCCGATGTGCAGGTCCCCACCTCACCGAAGGCAATGCGTCACCAGTCAGTCTCACCTCCCCAGGACCGCCTGCCACCCTTCCTCAGCCGATTCCGTCACGATAGTGTTGCCGCTGCTCCACCGCAGCACCTTGCTATCCCAAGCTTCAATCACCCCTACTTCGGTGCAATTATGCCACCGCAGCCTGCTGGTACCTTCGGCTACGCTCCAATGCCCAGCCCAGACGCCAGCTTCGTCGCCCCTCCCTACGCGATGGCCCAGCCTGGCTTCTACATGCAGCCCCCTCCATTCGATGGATCGATGGCTCCATACCCGATGTATCCGGCTCCCGTTCCTGCTACCGTTGCTACCACCAAGCAGCACTTAGCTGAGCAGGAAAGTAGCGATCGCCGCGACAGTGCACACGATAACATTCCGCAGAATGACGGCACTATCACCGCAGCGGAGATTAGAGTCAGCCCTCGCCGCCAGTCGTATGCCATCACCGTCAAGGATCCCGAGACTAAGAAGGTGATGAACATCAAGTCGATGCTCAACCCAATGAGTCCTGTCTACAAGCCACGTAGCACGCTGCGTCAAGCTCTCGAGAACGGGAAGTCTAGCGACACCGAATCGAATGCACCGCCCAAGGCCCCTGTGATCCAGACTGCCAGCCCGGTTGCCAAGAGATCTGGTCCACACGGCAACGATGGCATCTCTCCAGCCAAGAAGCAGGCTCTGATGAACAGCTCAAGCGTCTCCAGCATCAGGACCGTCGACTTCTTTCCGCGCGATACGCGCGAGTACTCTTCACGCAAGCACGAGTATCCGACGCCCAATGACGACACTGAAGACAAGGAGAACGCTCCGCCAGAAGCGCACGGCGATCATCATTCGGACTCGCCATCTCCAGTCACTCCTACGCGCGAGCTGCACAATACCAACTGGAACCCCGACATTCCTGACGCCGCTTTCGTCAAGTTCATTTCGCCTCGGACCGAGAGCTACGCTGCGCCGACGGCGCCACCAGGGACGCCGGTCAATGCTTCTGCTACATCGAGTCAGAGCAAGCATGTTCTGCACTTCGAAAAGGCTGACTGGCACCGTCGCGGACCAAGCCCAGTACCCGAGCTGGATGTCGAGCATGTTCCCAACCGCCAGATACATAACCTCAGCCCAAAGAGCAAGCGCAAGAGCTGGCAATTTGTCCAGGAGAATCCCAAGGAATATACCAGCGATGTCCTCTCATCCTCACCAATGAAGGAGCTGCAACGCCGCGATGAGGTGTGCGTCGTCAGCACCCCTGATGAGGAGCCAGCAGCTCAGCAACACTCGCAGACCTGGACTGAGGGCTATCAGGCCGGCTTGCATCGTCGTCCAGTCGGCTCTGATCGCATGGGCGACTTCCTCGCGGGCTACTGCGCTGGCCTGATGAAGTCTGAGGTGATCACTACGGTGTCCACAGGGATGCAGACCTCCAGTCCGGTCAGGCCGATCTCCCGTCGCCCAAGCCCAGCCCTGGTATCACAAGCATCTCCGACTAAGCTAGATATCCCTCGTCCACCCTTCGAGATGAGCTTGCACAGCATGGACACGCTCAAGCAAGCTGTTTTCGCTC
>JAVRRP010001282.1:0-10321 GCA_036872775.1 Oleoguttula sp. CCFEE 5521 | reverse complement strand
GGTCCTGCGCTGCATGATGAGGGAGGGTCGCTATGGTACTGTTAGTTCTCTGTCGCCTCGTACAGTCAGAGTGAGGGTATGGTTCAGCATACCGGCCGAGATCTGTGAGTTCCTACACTATCAGTCAGCGAAGCCCTTGCAACAAGCGGCGATACACAGCAAGCCTACCTTGTTGATGCGCTTCAACGCCATGCTTGCGGATGTGTGGAATGAGTATGAGTGACTGTATCGGCTTGCTCTTTGGAGCGGTGTAGCAGTGCAAGGCAAGAAGTTTTGTTGTGGTGCGCAGTAGGTGGGATGTACAGTCAGTGCATGTGGTGAAGTGGGAGAAACGTCAGAGCCGGCGGGATATCGGGTAGACCCGCTGTAGAAGGCGCGAGTCACTTATGCACGCAGGTCGCCCAAGATAGAAGCCACGAAGTCGAGGTTCACAAGATCATGTCAGCAGTCACTAGGCATGTGATGGAAGATGAGCGAAGATTAAGAGCGATAGTGAAACGAAGAGCACGAGTAAAGGCGTACAGTGTGACTCTTCATCCTGTCTTCCTGTGAGTCTCTCTGCAGCTGAGACAGCATCTCGCCACAGAGCTCGCTCTACGCGCCGCTCTCATGCAGGCAAGAGAATCGATCCATCTCCCCATGTGAAGGATCACATGTTCCCTGCCGCGTAGCAAGCAATGCTTTCGATTTGGCCAGGTCCCGCTGCCATCCCCGTAACGCCATGCTTGAAAATCATGAGCCATTATCCCTCCTCGCGAACGCAGAGGCATCACTCATCCGTTCATCTTCGGCTTCGCCTTCTGCTCCTTCTTGGCCTTCGCCTCAGCCTTCTGCTTCTTCTTCGCCTCCTGCTGCTTCTCCTCGTGCTTACGCTTGAGTGAAGCCTTCTCATCCTCAGTCTTCTCCTTCACCTGGAAGAAGCCTTCTAACCGTGCTTGCTGTGATGACTTGAGGTTCTTTTGGAGTCGTGCGGCACCACTCCGCACACGATCCTCCGAGAAGCCTTTCTCCTCGACCAAGTACTTGACGAGCCCTGGCACATCAGGACTCTCCCACTTGAAGTCGCAGTCTGCGTGATCTGCAGCGCGGACGTCAGGTTCGAGGAAGAGTAGGCGTGCATCTTGGAATGGCCAGTCTTCGGGGAATGTGTGTTTTGTGTTCTTCTTGACGTGCTCGACCACAGCTTCGAGGTTCTTGTGCTCGCGGATGAGGGTCAGAGCAACCTTTGGCCCAATGCCCTTCACGGGATCGACGTAGTCGCAGCCGAGCAGAATGCAGAAGTCAATGAATGTCGGCAAGTCCATATCTAGCCCTTCGAGCACCTTGTCCAGATGGATCTCCTGAATTGGCTCTTTCCTCTGCTCAGCGAACGTGAGCTTCCTCAACAGCACCGGCGAGTTGAACGTCAGCGTGTCCATATCCTCACTCGCAGCTGCATAGACCTTTCCAGCCCTTGCCAACACCGCACACTGCGCCTCTGCTTCTGTTGGAGCGATGATGTACGGCACGCCCATCAACTTCAAAAGCCTCTGCGCTTCCTGATTGTGCTCTCGCGTGACTCTTACCGTTCTCCGACTGAACTTCTCGACATCCTCTGCTGTGCCCGTTTCCTTAGCTTCCTCCTGTGCCTCCTGCGCTTCACTTTTTCTCTGGAACCGCTTAGCCAGCTCCCCAGATTTTAGCTTTGGTGGTGCACCATCGAAGACGTAGACAGGCTTGATTCCGTTGTCGACAATTCGTAGAGTGCGGTAGAATAAGCCCATAAGATGTGATGTCGTCTCGCCAGTTTCATTCATGAGTTGCTGGCCATCGCTTCGTACGGCCACTAAGAAGGAATACAGTGACATAGAGGCATCGATGGCGACTTTGCGGCCGAATTGGTTCTTGATCTCGCCTTCTTTGATCGCATCGGGGCAATGCTCCTTGAGCACTTGGTAAAGGTCTGCGGGATTGTCAGTTTGGAGGGAGATTTGAGAGGATGCGTTTGGTCGTACTTTTGATCCCCATGACTACGATGTTGCAAGTGGATAACGCTCGTTCAAGCGACTACTTCACCAGTGCATGTGTGGTCAAGAATGTCAACTCAATGCTCCAAGAGTGGTGGAAGGTCATATATCGAACGCGGAAGGCACGCGTGAATGACGTCAAGCCAGTCGCGTTCGGGTCGCGTAAAGTCAATAAAAGTCATATTGAAATCAACTTCAGACCAAGACTACAATCGAAGACCATGAGCCATAACAGTGTAGGGCTTGAACCAGCGATGGAGTCTGTCAAAGACCTCTGTAAGATAATGGCGGCTGGCGACTGTCATTGTACGAAGTCAAGGCCGACGAACCTGCATGCCATTCGACAGTAGCGGCTTGAGACTTTTCAGGTTACTTACTACGCGGCGTCCGCTGTCGTCTGTGATGGTGCACCTCTATCTGTCTCATATATTCCCAATTGTGCTGCTAGTCTCCTCCCGCATGGGGAGCTACATGTACGTCCCAATTGAGCCAATTGTTCTGCCACAAGTTGCACTGATAGAACCTCTGCCGTGGCTGTCTCCGCCCGGCCAATATCTCCCAGAGTATGATAACCGAAAGCCCTCTGCTCCGCTCCAATGACAGCCTGTCGCCAGCCAGCCGGAACAGATGGTATGCAGCGACCAAGTGGCCGACCGCGTGCACCGTGTGATGTGCAGTGCGGTCTACATCGTAGCCTTGGATCGGATAGCGCTGTCGGAAGCGCCAGTAGGCTTCGTCAGCCATGCGCATACAGTCGGCACGACCGACAAAGCCGTAGGAGAAAGCCCTAATCAAAGCTGCGCAATCGACCAAGTCAGCTTCGTTAGCATGTATTGCGGCCCAGACGAGCTGTTCCACGATATGCCTAGTCTGGTTGTCCATGGAATGGATATACAGTGATTGCCGGCAGTGAGACTGTTGGAGGTATGCCTGTCTTGTACGCCACTGTTACCCTTCAATATATGTCACGAGTAGCAGATCTAGAAGTGAGATTTGGCAAACGTGTGGACAAGAAAATCGGAAATACTGATCATCGTCACGTAGGTTCATACCCGCCTGTACACACGCAACTGATGATTGCTGGATCTGTAATGATTCCTGTGTTGTAGACTTGCAGTATCTCGCGCCCGCCTCCCCGATGGCTTATGGGACTACGCGCGCAGTCGCGTGTGATGCACATGTCCACTAAGCTGGTCGACCGCACAAACCGAATGCAATATTTGCTTGACGGAGTCTCAGAGGCTTCGTCTGGCCGTACACCGTAGAAGTCGCCGAAGGTCTGCAAGCCGATGGAACGGTATGGATGACAGTTGTTGAGGAAAGGGCGATGTGGGTTCGCAACGCCTTCATTGTGGCGCCCTCGCCATAATCGCAAAGATGACACGCTGGAGTGTATGACATCGTGGCCGCCACATCGCATCCATAGCAAATGATATCTGATTGTATGCGTTGATCAAGTAGTGAAGAGCCCGGAGGAAATGATGTCGGGTGCGAGTCGGGTCACGCATCGGGTTGACACCGCCGAAGAGAGGTTGTTGGCGCGCGACGACGGCAGTGAATTGATCCTGAGTTACAAGTCCATGAGCGAAGTCCATGACCGTGGTGATGTTGTCGGTGAGATCGGCTTCCCAGAAGCAGAGGACTGCGCTTGCAAGCTCGTCGATCACCAAGGGTGTGAGATGGTCCATGATGTGTTGATTGATCTGCTGTCGTTGGACGGAGGGCGGGCGTATATGTACGACTTCAGCAGAACTACTCTCGGACTTTGTGACAATCATAGAGGACATCAGCAGAATCTAGAAGGCCGGAGCCCTCCTTCTGTCGGGTCCCTAGGCAGAGAACGAATGTTATAGTACCCACTGGCTATTCCGGCCAGTACAACTTTAGTCCAGCCTTTGGCGAGGACAAAGGAAGGTGGACGACTGCCATGCTTGACAATCGACACCACCAGTGCCGTCTTGCATCGTTCTCCGTGGCTCTTGAGATGCTCGAGAATCGCAAAGGTCAGTAGATCGTCACCATGAATTGTCGCTGAGACGTGCACGCGGACCATCGCTGGAAGGGCTGACTCTGGTGAAGTACGATGGACAATTGTAGGGCAGGAATCAAGGATGCGGGGTGTATCCAAATGGAACCAGACCACATGCGCCCGTCATATTCCCTCTTCTACTCTACCTATTGTGTCGAATCCGATTCGTAATCGACAGCAAACCCACCGAACGTAACGAATCCACTGGTCGTGTGAAGGATCGCAGCTCAGCAATTGCTGCATCCAGGTACCGTACAGCTTCTAGTTTGTGCAATTGATCGTGTCCAGGAACATTCTGGCCAAGGCCATCACAAGTGACGTGCGCGCCATGCTCATGAAAGTCTGCTGAGACGTAGGCCATGGCAATGTGCCAAGCGACCTCACCTTCAAGGCCAAAGGCAAACGCTGACCGTGTCGGCATAGTATTGACAGTTGGCGGTGTCTAGTCCAGACGCTGCCTCTGATAGTCGTTGGACGACGCGGGCTATTCGAGGTGGCATGTTGTCGCTAGGTAGTTTCAAGGGTGCCTGACGACCGGGCTCTTTGTCGTGGTCCCGTCGAACGGCAGTAAAAGTATGGCATATTCAATCTACCACGAGATCTCATCTTGCACACGATACCAGGTCATGCGCGTACAGTGGCAGATGACCGATTGCCAGATGAGACTGTAAGCGGCAGCAATCGCTATTGCACCGATTTCCATGATCATATCGGATCGCGGACCGAGCGATGTGATGATGTCGCTTCGTGCTTCAGGACAGAACGCTCCTGGTATATTAGAGTCGCTAGATGTGAATGCATGGAGATTCTGCAGGGAGCATCAGGATTCCCATAGCTTAGCTACCTTATGACACATCCGATGAATGACTGGAAGGGTCGTGTAGTTCAGAGACTTGCAGACGCAGCAGTTGGACTGGAAGCAGTGAGAGAAGATCACTGCGTTTTCTGGATCCGGACTTTCGCCAGTGGGATGTTTGGACGAGGAGACTTCAGGACCGCTCTACTCGATGCAAGAAATCGCTGGCACAACCACAACCTGCCCCCAACCCAAGGCAATTCGCGCGCAGGTGTGAGCATCAACCGCGCCTACCAGACTGCGCTTGAATCTATGTGGGCAGCCATCTACGACATGGAATTTATGAGGCATACCGATATCGACATATCCGTCTTCCAGCAGCGTGATGGGCTCATAGAGCTTCGGTCTGCCATTGAACGTGCACAGCACGAGCCTGTGAATCAAATAGTGTCTCCTGGGAGGACAGAGCGGAGAGAGTCTGTACGGCAGTAGTTCTCGAGGTGTGTGAGGTACTTCGACATGGTACGCAATCGCCGAGAGGATTGCTGATCGGGGCCTGGATACTTTTGAAGCGCGGTACTAGTTGACAAGTCTGAGACCAGGTCTCTGGGAATCAGCGCGAGGTCCAAATCCGCTGAAATTCGATCGGGATCGTCCGCATGTTTGTCAGGTATGTAACTAGATTCCGATCTGTCTCTCCTGATCTGCTGCTGAGGTACCGTGGATCGGCGACGCGTTTTTCTGTACGCTGTATAAAAGGGCAGTCTCGTTGATTATTCTGGGTCTTGCAAACTAGACAATCCCACACACCGTGCCTATCATGAGCAGCCCGACACAGGACCAGATCAATCAGGTTCTAGACTCTCTCGCAGATGCAGCGATCGAGCTTGCAGACGCAACCATGTACGACTGTTCATACTCCATCGATTGTTTCATTATGGACATCGGTGGGCAGGCGGGCTACCGAGCCGCTACATTGCCCGCGCCCGACGCGTGGCGCCGACGCCACAACTTGGCCACCCCAGGGCCACGCTTGCATCCTGTCATCAGCGTTGAGCACGCCTTCCACGCCGCACTGGGCTTTGTCACAGAAGCAAGCCTCGCTTTAGAACGGATGGGAGAGGCGGACGAAAATATCTGGGGAGAGTGTCGGCTGGCGCTTGAGGCGATCCAGGAAAGCCTGTTGCGCAGAGCGGAGAGGGGATTTGGGATCGTTGTAGGTGTTCCCTTGGCCGGTAAGACAGCTGTGTAGGGTCTCATGATGCTAGAAGCTGGACTTCCACTCTAGGCCCGCTCCTTATTCAAATGGGCATGCTTGTTCCAACGCTCCATGGTGTGAACGGGGACCGCCAGTCAGCTCGTGTACACCCTTGTACATGCCGTGATCTCCGCACCCTATGTCGCCGACCTCGATCCTGAGCTAGCACTTTCGCTCGCTGTGTGACAAGCTGGTCATATCCTGACACCCTTGCTGCGTGCAAGATTCACGAACGCTCCCGCCTGATGACCTGCCCATTGAAGCGTATTACCGAGCGAGCTTCCCAATATCCGGACTTCCTGTAGCCGCCTGTCGAGGAATGCTTCTGTGTCCTTGAATTCCGTACTCTGATCCTGTGTTTGATAGATCTCCACCGCAGCGTATACACTCGACAGCGAAGCCCGCTTCGTATACCATGAAGTGTCTACCGAGACATCGCCAGCTTGAAACCAGATCTCATCGCTCAGGCTGGCCAGCTCGCGTAGAGAGGCAGGTATGTTCTCTGCAAATGACATCTGCCCAAGCGCGCCCTGCCAATGGGGTACCACACCAGCCTCTGCATTGGCCCGCAATCGCTCCAAGACCAGACTTCGCACTCTCCTGCCGACGCCCCAGCTCTCGTCCAGAAACTGCACCTTGTTGCCTAGTGCGAGCCGCTGCGTGACTAAGTGATACATGACCAGGTCGAAGGGTCCCTTCTTGAAGAGGTTCGTGCTGATGTCTAGGTACCCAGCATCTTTCGCGCCAAGGTTGAGTGCATCCTGCGTGAAGCCTGACTTCGGGACATGCTCGTAAGCGGCGGCGAGGATTGCCTGCTCAACAGGAGGATATGCGGGTGGCGCATCATGCTCGTAGGAATGGTAGAGGCTCCGCTGTCGTCGGTAGAGGCTGACCCGTGCGCCTGCTGGAAGCTGAAGGAGACTTCGTGCCACTCTGAGTGAGAATGCCATGGCGACTGTACTGAACATCTAGCAAGAGGGTTATTGGTGTTGCGATGAGTTCCAGTAGATGAATTGCTGCTGACCATGCCCGGCGGCCAATGACGAAAGTGAGAAGCGGCCCCACCGCCCGGCAGAACCGAAGGCTATCACAACCTCACACTTCATCTTTCTGTCCTCTCAGCAAGCAAGACATGCACCACCATTACCATCCACCATGTTTGCTGTCGGATGGTTGCGGCGTAGAGATGTGCGATAGGCTTGATGAAAGGTGTAAGTCTCGACTGTAGGTACCATTGTCAACAATGTACATCACACGTTCTCCTCTCATACTTTCTGTCATATATACCCCCTACGAAAAGAGAGAGCCGAGGGCATGATCAGAATGCCACGGCGAAGCACTATGGGAATCTTGAGTACTCCTCCTGCAACGAAATTTGTGGAGGGACAAGGTCTACGCAGTTCATGGGCCAGACATGGCTCCGTTCAAACAATGCCTGCGGCTCCGTCGGCCTCAACGCTCTCGAGAGATGGTACATTGAGGTCGTTTGACCATGATCCGGACATGAACGCGACCAAGCGAAGAGAATTGCTACAGGCTGTGTTGACGGCACGCGAGGACGCGTGCCTGAGGCAGCTAGGTGCATATGTCCCACCCAGGGGTGTCTGTCCACGAGTCGCGCGCCGGCTGGATCATGCAACCAATGCAGCACAGTAGGATGCGATGCGACTGGATCAATGGCGAAAGCACCTTACAATACATTGCTATTGTCCGCTGGTATTGTCATATGTGAAGTGTCCTCGGGGTGAATTAGCAACAATAGGATTGCTGGGGCAGGGCTTTTGTGAGGACGCGCTAGCGCGTGAATTCACTAATCACTGCTGCAACGCGTACTACAAATCCCGCTTCTCTGCGCACTTCCACTCGACACCACTCCACCTTTCGCATCTTGCACAACCTCGACCGAACTTCTTCGATCAACACCAACGTGCACCATAACACTCTCACATACCATACACACACCCACACACGCACACACACACCACCACCACCACCTTCCCCTCCCAGCAGCAGTAAGATGGCTTCTCCACCCCGCCAGACCTGCGTCCCCAACTCGGCATGGGCATTGGGCTTGAAGCCTGGCCAGAAGGCGCTAAAGCGCAAGGCCGAGGATGGTAAGTCAACATCAATACACAACACAAATTCAGACTTCCACTTACACACTCTAGTGCCAACCACCGCCGCCCCTCCCACCAAGAAGGCGAAGCCTGCGCCGGTCAAGGCGGTCAAGCCGAAGCGCGTGCCTCCACCAGTCGCGTACAAGAGCACGATGCGCCCGTCTGCTCCGCGTCTCGCCGATCCTCGCCCAATTGCTGCTCCGATGCAGCAACAACGTGCCGCGCCTTCCCTCAAGCGCGCACGTGAAGAGGAGATCGGTGACGACCGGCAGATGAAGAAGGCTCGGGTGATAGAGCCACCGATGGCGCAGAAGCCATCCTCGAGCATGCCAGCTGTGAAGGCTCCCATGTACGCCCCACGCGACCTCCCGAAGGCCCTCTTCGAGAAGCGCACAATCGACCAGGTCAACGAGGTCAGCAGCAGCAGGCCACTGGGTCCTGACTACAAGCTGCCCGAGACTCGTTCAGAGGCGAAGAAGGCGCCGAAGAAGGTGGTGAAGAAGAAGGTGGTGCCAAACCTGGCCCTCTTCAGCGACGATGAGGAGGACTTCATCGTCCCTGACGATGTCGTTGAGTACCGCGATGACGCGCCAAAGAAGCGCCGCAAGCTCTCGACCTCCCCCACCACCTCCTCCACCGCCTCCACCAAGAAGCAAGTCAAGGCAAAGCCCAAGACCGCTGCCACCCTCCCTCCCCTCAAGACTGTCGAGCCAAAGGCCAAGGAGACCTCAGCCGACACCACCTCTACCTCCACCGCTGAGCCAGAGGCTAAGAAGACCTCCGCCAGCACCTCATCCACCACCAGCGAGCCAGAAGCTATCATGCCCGCCGCAAACACAACTACTGCCGAGCCAGAGGCTACCATGCCCACCGCCGACACCATCATCTCTCCTCCGCTCGCCGCCTCTACTCCGGCCGCTATAGAGTCGACAGAAGACTCGCATGACACCATCGACGTGTCGTACACCTCCACCTCCGGCATTGACGCCTCTAGCTCCTCGGCGCCAACCTACGCGACGCCTACCTCCTCTCCGCCTGCTCCTACCATCACCACCAAGAAGCAGATCGCCGGAGAGCGCATCGGCACCGACGGCTACGGCATCGGTACGAAAGGCAGACTCGTCCGCCAGCCAGGCCAGAAGGGCGTTGCGCAGAAGGTGCGCAAGAATAGTCGCACCAAGTCGCCGACAGACAGCGACTCGTCGGTGCCAAAGAAGAAGAAGCGCACCACCAAGCGCAAGGACAGCGCTTCTGAGGAGGAGGATAGTGACCAGGCATAGAGCACCTCGCCCTCGCCGCCCTCACCGCCGCCACAGCATGTCACCGCTGCTGGCCTCCTTGCCATCATCACGTCAACTCACCTAAGAGGTAGAGCTCTGTCAACAACAACAACTTCACCACATCGCCTCTCACAAGCGCCATCGCGCTTTTCGGCTTGCTTCATTTGTTGCTCGGCGTTCGGATTCCTTCACTGGCGCACCTCACCACCCTCCAGCCTCACCACCCTCCAGCCTCACCACCCGCTACCTACAGCCTCTACCGCCTCACCACACCGCCCTCTCACCATTACACCGCCTCTTCGCCACTACCTCACCACGCCATCCCTCATCGTCGCTCTCGGTCGCCTAGTTGGCGCTGAGTGCTTCAACGCCTCACCATAACACACCATCACCCTTAGTCGCCTAGTTGGCGCTTTGGGGTACTGTCGTCACTCAGCCGCCTAGTTGGCAGCTGGAGTTGGTAGCAGTGCACGATGGAGTGAGCGGGGGTTGCACCTGGCTGCCATGTTGGCGGCTGGGCAAGGTTTTAGGTATTTGAAGGTTGGGCAAAAGAGGCAGGCAGGCGTAAGGTGGTATGAGGAAGAGCACACAGGGTTCACGGCGCCTGAGTTCTTGGATTTGGGCTGCGTTTAGCAGGGTTTACTGAGTGCCGGCGTGCACAGGGTTCTTAGGTTGCATTCTTGCTTGGGTTTCGGGAGTTGGTGGGGTCTTGGAAGTCATTGCGGCTATGCTTTTGGGAGCGTTTGGGGTGGTTTACTTGGTTGCGTCTGGGTATCACCGCGGGTCACTTTTTTGACACCATCGCGACTGATACTGATGGGGAGAAGATGGAATG
>JAVRRP010001281.1:0-10323 GCA_036872775.1 Oleoguttula sp. CCFEE 5521 | reverse complement strand
ACCCCAGATTTCACCAGCCACAGTGACGACCGTTACGCCACGATCTGATCTTGCATGACTCGGAAGTGCTCAGAAGTGTCCATACATTGGATGTACGCAAACGTGAAGTCGTGAACTCGAACGACGAATCGGCAGCGCTGAGGAGTCAAGGTCAACCATCTGCCCGAAGTGATCCAGCATGGCCTCCCCAGAAGCGGCTGTCACCGGCGACAAGCGCTCGCGATCACGATCTCCTGCACGCGAAGAGCCAAAGCCGAAGAAGAAGTTCACAGGGCTCAAGTTCAAGGACAAGAAACCTAGTGGAGAAAGCAATGGCGACACAGAGAAGGCCGAAACTGGCCTACATCGAGGCTATCGAGATCGGTCGCCCCGAAAGGATAGCTACCGAACCAGGACTCCACCACCAGTAGATCCGCCAGCGATAAATGCACCGACAACGACACAGGATGATGCTGCACCAGCACAACCCGCGAGCGACCCATCAATATCAACAAACGACAAGTTCCGCAACTACAAACCACCCAAGAACCCCGTCCTCCACTCCGATTCACTCCAGTCATCCACCTCCAACGACAAACCCTCAAAACCCCGGTCCGACAAACCTCGCAAGCCCAAGGCAGTCATTCCCACCGGCCCCATGATAGTTGTCAACGTCAACGACCGTTTAGGCACCAAAGCTGCGATCCCTTGCCTTGCTTCTGACAGCGTGAAGGCTTTCAAGGCTGTGGTGGCGGCGCATATTGGAAGGCAGCCCCATGAGATTATGCTTAAGCGGCAGGGTGAGCGGCCGTTCAAGGATGTGTTGACGTTAGAGGATTATGGGGTTAGTTCGGGGGTGCAGTTGGATTTGGAGATCGAGACGGGTGATTGAGCGGGATTGAGCGGGATTGTGCTGGAGTGGGAAGGGAGCGATGGGAGCTTGCCGGGCTTAGCGACGGCGTTGAGTGATGATATATATGAATCTGCTGGTGTTCGGAACGTTCTTGGGCTAGGGATCAGAGTGCAGAGAGTGGAAGAAGCTGACCCTATGGGCAGAAGACTGGCGGCGAGCGATCATAGCACAGTATGCTGAGCACACTCCGCAAGACCGTTCGAGCTGTTCAGTGGTCATATCACTCACGATACGTGTATTCATCACCACTTTCGCTGCTCATTGATCTCAACTGTAAGTCATGTGACGTCGTGGGTTTAGCGTACTTTAATCGGGATCTGCCGTGCGAAGTGGGTCCGCTTCCCCAAGCTTCATCAACGCCAAAACAACTGAACGCAGCACACAACACGTCGATTGAGTACGTACAGCGCCCTGTCTCATACTGCCTCGCCTCTTTCGCGTTCTTTGCTTGTTTCCCAGTATCGCATATCATGGCTTAGCTTGTCGCATTGTCTCTGGATCGCCCACAACTTGCATTGTTGACGCGACTTCACTATCCTAGCAACCACGCTTTTGTACACCATGGCATCACAGGCGAAAGCAGCGATAGGCTCAGCGCAATGGGTGAAGAACGAGAGAGAGCAGTCGGATCTTTTCATCGAGCAAGATGCAGAAGAGTTCGGCTATGCTGTGCGCAATGAGCTCGAGTGGCTGAATGAGCACATGTCCGATATCTTCACAAAGGGTACAGTGTATGTATTGTGTTCTGGTACAGTTATATACGATGCTGACAGGCCACAGAAACTTAGCCGATGTATTCAAAACGCCCGGCAAGCTACGCGGCAAGACACCACGCACGGCGCGGAAGATCAATGATGGCCCTGCGAGGCAGCCTCTCACCGACATATTTGGACCAAGCGTGCAACACGCGCCGACGCCTGCGAAACAGTCGTCCTTTCTGGACAAGGTTGCGCACTTCCAGATCGCTGAGGATGTACAGCAGGATGCACAGGAGCAGCGGCCCACGAGCCGAAGCAAAAGCCCGCAACGCGTGGGCAAGCCTGGGAACACTGACTCTGGATACCATGGCATGACTGAGGACGAGATGGATGTTGATGGCTACGCTCGAACCGAAGCGTCTACGCAGCCTCCGCAGAGCAACGAGGGAATGCTGAATGCGCAGGGCGATGTTCCTGAGGAGATATTGCGTCCAGGCACTAGTGCAACCGCAGTCGGACACACTAGTGGTGAAGAGTCGTTCGTGTCAGCGACTGAGGGTATGTCAACACGCAACACGTCCAAGATTGAGCTGCCCACGGAGCCGGACAGTGATACAGCGACCGTCCCTGACGAGGAAGTGCTCGCTCTCGAAGCAGAGCGGCAAGAGGACGTCGCGATGGAGGACGAAGGGAATGCGACCGACGAGCATGTTCATGACATGGTCCAGGAAGACGCGCTGGGCAATGTTGAAGAGGTGGCCGATAGCCCGAGCTCTCGTCAGTCATCGAGTACTTCGAGCCCAGCAAAGGTGCTGCAGCGCAAGAGTAGCTTCACGTTCTCTGCCCTGCCCGCACGTGAGCCATTGACGATAACTAAGCGTAGCATTGGCTTTCGCGAAAGCGTCGCTGACGCTCAGAACCGCAACAGCGTGCTTGGCCGATCACTCGGGAAGAGCTCTGGTCTGCAACAGGCAGACGATGACTTGTTGCCCGACACGCAACCTGAGGAGGCGCGCTTGCACGGGAAGACGTCTGCCCAATTGCTGCACGAACGTATCTCGATGCTCGGGAAGACGAGGGAGCCAAGGCCATCGAAGAGCATCCCACAAGCCACCACTTTCCCACAGCTACCAGACGACGCGGACACTGCAGCCGCGAATGTGGAGTCACGGACTGATAAGCCAGCCGCAGTCGCTGCTTCCGAAGACGACGATGATGATTGGATTGCTCCAAGCAAGACCACTGCGCCAGCGCTACCTCAACGGGCACTAACACATGCGCCACCACCTGCTCGCCCGGTCCTGCATCAGAAATCTGCATCCACAACGCAGATTGCATCACCCGCACGGCAGGTCATGGGTCCACCGGAAAGTCGCCATCAGAAGGCGATGTCTGTTGCTGATCCGCGAATGGCCCCTGTGCTCGAGTCGACAACGCCAATCGGGTCGCCGATGACTAAGAAGCATCCCGAGGCACCAATGAGTGCATCGAAGAAGCTGTGGACCGCGTTCAAGTCGGCTAGGAATCTGTTCGCATCGTCTGCAGGGTCCAGTGCAGCTGCGAAGCTCGAAGCACACAGCCAGTCGCCCGCGGTGAGCCGCAAGCAGCAGCGAGACTTCTCTGGTGAGTCGAAGACGGCTGCGATCGTGAACATGCCAGGCGCCTTGTATAGCGAGACGCAATTTGTGACGCAGAGCCCATCGAGACCTGTCTCGGTGATGTCAGCGAGTCCGAGCAGGAAGACGAGAAGCTCAGCAGAGGGCGAGAAGAAACGCGAGAGGGAAGCGAAAGCTCAACAAAAAGCTGCGAATGAACTTGAGAAGGCGCGAGAGAAGGAGCGCGCGAAAGCAGCGAAGGCACAAGAAGAGAAGGACAAGGCCGACGCAGCAGCTGCTGCGAAAAGACAGAAGACTGACGCTGCACTTGCACCACGGCCAGTATCTGCTGACAAGGATCGTGAAGGCATGCCTCCGCCGCCACCACCTAAGAGTATGCTCCCGGCTGGCAAGTCCTCGCGCATGCCAGGTCGGCTCGTGCGCCCAACACGCGATGTTGCGTCGAAGGCAAAGCCTGCGCCGATGAACATCCGAGTGGCCAGTCAATCTCAGCGAGTGCAGGCTGTCCCATCGCAGCCATCGTTTCAGCGTGAGGAGAGTCAGGCACCGCCACCGCCTCCGAAGACTGGCCTGCGGACGATCTCGGCACAGTCCACTGGTCGAAGCTCTACGATGCCGCAGAACCCATCCCGACTGAAGGCGCTGGAGGCTGCGGCGCGGAAGAAGGAGGTTGAAGAACGTGAAAAGCAGCGGAAGGCTGACCAGAAGCGCGAGATGGAGCGGAAGCGTGCTGCGAAGGCTGAGGAAGATCGCAAAGTTGAGCAGGAGCGTAAGGCCGAGGAGCAGCGCAAGTTGCAGGAAGCCAAAGCAGCAGCACAGAAGCAGGCAGAGAGGCAGGCGGCTGAAGCTAAGAGACGAGAGCAAGCAAGGCTCGAACAGCAGCAGCGCGCTGAGCAACAGAAGCTCGACATGCAGAGACTTGAGCAGCAACGCCAACAGGAGGCTGCTGAGAAGGCCAAGGCTGCACACGAGCTTGCGGAGGCCATACAGCGCCAACGAGCGCAACAGTCTGCGCCTCCACGAGGCGATGTTGGCGGGACGATACGCCAACTCGGCCAGAAGCTGATCCAGCCCAATGCTGCGAAGCCACCCAAGCGTGCTTTGCAAGACGAAGACGATCACTCACAGCAGCAGCAAGTGCAGAGACCGGGTCTACAGCGTGGCCCGCCTTCTTACCAGCAGAATGACGCCAAGCGGAGGAGGACCAATGAGGAGGACCCAGAAGTCGAGCATAGGCACTCGGTCATGGCGCCACCCAAGCGCCCGTCGACTATGCGAAAGGTGAGTGCCGCTGCTCAAACTCTCATGGAAGCTTTGATACTAACAAATCTGCAGGACACACTCACCAAGTTCCCGCACGGCTACTCTCACGCCCCGCCGCCAGCCCAACATCATCCAGGCAGCATGTTCAAGTCCGCAGTCAGCTCACAGCATCAGTCTCAGCAACAAGGTCTGCGTCCGCCACCAGCACATCCTAGTCAGACTGTGCAACTCTCCAGCGCCCGGATCCCCTTCGCCGAGAACAACAACCCACCAGCCGCATTTCATCAGCAGATGCAACCTCAGCCTCACCACCCGGGCAACGAGAACTTCGCTCCGAAGTACAAGACGCCTGCTCCAAACCGAACTGGAACGAATCCCAAATCCGCCCAGCCATCCCCAGCCTACCCCACCGGCGACTCCATCGCCCTCCCAGAGATCATGACCGACAGCGAAGACGACTCGGACGCCGACGACGACGCTACGTCTGGCTTCCGTGCGCCATCTTGGGTCGCTTCCCCAGCGCTCCGCGACCTCCTCACACAGCAGCAGTTGGTAGACCCTGAGACAGTGTTTGGTCCTATCGCGGAATTGCGAATGGAGGAGGTGTTTAAGGGTGGGAATAAGAATGTGGAGAGGGTCAAGAAGTTCAGGGAACGGGGGAGCAGTGCGATGTGGGTAGAAAGTGGAGATGCGGTTACCTCTGCGGAGAAGCGGAGGGATAAAGATGCCAGGGAACGAGTGGCGAGGGAGGGAGGGTGGAGGTATGATGCATCTTGTTGACGATTGTGAAAACGGAAATCGAGTCGAGGAGGTCTGAATTTGATCTCGTACTCTGGGACCGGAAGAACTGGTAGCCCTGACGTTTGTCGGATGGCATTTGGGGAGGACTGGGTAGCGTGCGATTAGTCTTGTAGCATTCGCCCAACGCCGCATTGCTACTTCGTCAGTATTGCTATAAGTCACTCGCTCCGCTTCCTCCGTTCATAAGATACTCTCCAACAGCCAACGCTTGTATCTTCACCAAGTCGACGAACTCCTTCACACTAACCCTCTCATCCACCGCAGCCATTGTCTCCGGCGACACCCCAAACGAATAAGCCGGTACGCCCGCATAACGCCAGAATTTACAATCCGTCGCCCCCAGACTCGGAATCGCCAACGGCGCCCTCCCCTTCCCTCGCACTAGCTCGGCGTTTCTCCGCACCACCTCAGGGAGCTCATGATTCGGTGCTGAAGCACTGGCAGGGTTCGATGCAGTGTGCTGGACCTCAAAAGTAGCCTCTGGTACGTCTTCAAGCATCGCCTCTATTGCTGTGAGCACCGTTTCCGCAGTGAGTCCGATGGGAAGGCGGATATCGACTTCGAAAACGCAGGTAGAGGGGATCATGTTTACCTTTACGCCGCCGTGGATGGTGCCTATATTCACAGTCGGGCGAAACATGGAGGCAGCTGCGCCGGTGCCCATGACTTGATCGATCCTGGCGCGAACGTCGGGGCGTAGGAGATGTGCGCGTATGGACGCGGGCATGTCGGGGGTTTCTAGTGTCTCAAGAGCGAGGAGACGCTGGATGACTCTACTAGCGAAGCGGACAGCGCCTTCAGTCCGATGAATGTAGGCGCCATGCGCGCCCTCACATTTGATCGTGAACGTCAAGCGTAGCGTGCCCTTCTCCCCAAACCGAATCGTGTCCAGTCCAGTCGGCTCAGCATTAAGAACACAACTCCCCCGCCAGACTTCCCTCTCCTCGTCATGGTCTAGCAAGTAGCGACTACCCCATTCTCCGCCGGTCTCCTCGTCAGATACGACTGTCAACGCTAATCGACCATTAAGTAAGTCTCTGCGCTTGTAGAGATAGACGTAAGCGGCAACCAGGGCTGCGGTACCCGCTTTCATGTCGACTGTGCCGCAGCCATGAAGGAAGCCGTTTTCTATCGCGCCGGAGTAAGGATCTCGTTGCCAGTCTGCGGCGTTCTCGACAGGAAAGACATCGACATGGCCGTTAAGGACTAGAGTTGGGCTGGCGTAGGCGGTGGACCCGGGCGGACGGGCGTCGAAGCTGGCAACTAGATTTGGTTTCGTGGCTTGAGGCGCGACTTCTTTTGTGGCGATATCGTGACTGCGGAGGAAGTATTCGACTACGGCGATTGCAGCTTGCGTGTTACCTGGTGGGTTCGGGGAGGGCGTTTGTACGAGTTTCTGGAGGAACGATAGGAGTTCTTCGCGGTCATTGTCTATCGAAGCGAGGAGATTGGTCTTCCAGTCCTCCATAGTGATGAGCTACCTTGTCGTCGCTTCGTTACGACATCCGTCTCGTGCGCTACAAGAATCCTGGAAGATATCAGCTGGTCTTACTGCACGTTCGATGCCTGGCGTGAGTGCAGCTCGGGACAGTAAGGTAGATGACGGAATGAGAGAAATCCATCTTCACAAATCGTAGTATATTATCCCCGTATTTGTAAGGTTGACTCATATCCTCCAAGGCTCGAAAGTCGAGCTGCCCGCCGATCATAGTGGAAAGCAAGAGGCGATGGACGGTGACGCATGAGCATGCTGCCACACTGTCAGGAGGATACAGAAGTCTCTGATCTCCGATTGCTAACGTGCAGAACATGCCTTTCGGTACAGTTTGCCTGCTCAGTTGCGGTCGTCGCAAGTGGGGATCGAAAAGCATCACTTCAATGGGGAAGTGTGATGGTCCTGTGTGATGAACGTGGTTGGTGTTTGATTGGAGAGTCTCGTACATCGATGCACTACATCGCCAATAGCTACTCTGTACATTCCCAGTGTATCTTGGCTGCGCCGAGCCGATATGCCGTACAAGTGTTCCGGCACTCCAACAAGTGCGGTGCCCCAACCCAACGCCAGCGCTATGCCCTCTACCTTCCACCACACACTGTTGGTACATGCTCTTGCGAGCTTCCACAGATATCGCCTCATGCGAAGGGATCGGCGCCACTGTTATCCCTCCCAACGCCTCGTCCGCCAAACCCTCCACTCCTCCCACCAAATCCACCCCGATCACCGCCTCGACCACCGAACCCACCGCCTCTTGAGCCTCCACCATATCCGCCATCGCGGTCACCTCCTCGACCACCGAACCCACCGTCGCGATCACCTCCTCTGCTACCGAATCCACCGCGATCCCCTCGATCCCCAAACCCACCTCTCCCTCCACCACCACTACGCCCACCGTACCCACCTCCGCCCCTCGACCCCCTGTCATCATCCTCATGCTCTTCCGGGTTGTTGCCAATCACGATGCCAGGAACGCGACCGAGCTTCAGCCTCGAAGCCAGCGCATGGCTAATACCAGGCGGTGTCCGCATTCCCCACCCAACCGTAGCGAGGTTATTCATATTCTCAATCAGCGTCTCTCTCCTCCCAATCCACGCAAACACGCCAAGCAGCGCTTTGTAGACTTTGATCTTCTCGAGAGCGGGGACGGATCGCATGGCGGTTTGGCACATGCTTAGGACGTTGCCGGCGATGGGGGAGACTTGCGCTTCTTTCGTGAGGTCTAGGGATGCGGTTTCGAGGCTGGAGTCGCGTTTCAGCGGGAGCTTGTTGAGGCGGTGTTTTGCTTCGGAGTCTTCGATTTGGTTCACGATGAGCCAGCCCTCGCCTTCTTTACCGGCTCGCGCAGTGCGGCCAATGCGGTGGACGTATTGGTCTTTGCTGCTTGGGAGACCCATTTGGATTACGTGCGTGACGTTAGGGAAGTCCATGCCGCGGGCTGTGACGTCTGAGCTCATCAGGATGCCGCTCGTGCAGCGGCGGAAGTCCTCTGCTGCGCGGGTTCGTTGGCCTTGGTTGAGTTTGGCGTGGATTTCGTAGACGCTTGTGCGAGGCCAAGGGTGGTTTGATCGGCGGCCGAAGCTATCGCCGGAGTCTTGGGAAGGAGGAGCGAGGCGTTGAAGGACGGAGGAGGCGAGAGTGACCTCAGCTGTGCTGCTATAGTAGACTATGGCCTTGAAAGGACGGCCGCCGGATTCCTTGGCTTTGCTGATCTCGCGGTCACATAGCTCGACAAGTGTAGGTATCCCGTTTTCGAAACCGCGTGTGGAGACGATCTTCTGCGGTACGCGGGTGTGTGTTGGTTCTTCGTTGTCGTTCACGCACTTCACGAACTGGAAGCCGGGTTTCAGAGTACTGCGAACGAGGTCCACGACTTCTTTCGCGACTGTGGCAGAGAACATGAGCGTTTGGCGATCCTTCTCGGCAGGCGTAGGCAGCATGCGGTTGATCTCCTGGATCTCGGGCCAGAAACCCTGATCCATGAGGCGATCGGCTTCGTCCAAGACCATGGCGCTGAGATCAGGCGCCTCGACGCGGGAGTATGGGTCTGAAAGAATGTCCTTCAAGCGGCCGGGGGTGCCTACCAGAATGTGACAGCCTTCGCGCTGGATTGCGCGGAGACCAGCAGACTTTTGTGTACCACCTACTGCAGTTTGCACAATGACACCGGTGTTCCTGACTAGTCTCTTCGCTTCCTCGGCGATTTGTTCTGCCAGTTCTCGCGTGGGCGAGATGATCAATGCGCGGATGTCGTCTGCAGTCGTCCTGGGCCCTCTTCGTCCCCTCTGCTCTCTTGCAAGATCCGGATCGACATTGATAATGTTCTGCAGGATTGGCAGGAGGAATGCCAGAGTCTTGCCTGTCCCCGTGCGCGCTTGTGCAATGATATCTGTGCCTTTGATCGCAGCATTGATCGTTTTGGCCTGCACTTCCGTCATCGTCTCAAACTTCATATCATCCGTAAGCGTGCGGACGATGTTCGGATGTATGATATTCTGTGTGGCAAGATCCTTGAACCTCGTGATGGGTTCATCGTCGATATCGACCTCCTCCCGGACAGCCTGAGCGACGGCGGCGTCTTTGCTAATGGCCGAGTGTTGTAGACTCCTCGCCTCTATCGCTGATGGCTGCCATGTTCTGGTCACGCGACCAAAGCGCAGTGCGCGATTGGCGAAGAGGTTACTCGATGGCGTTGACAGCGCTCGAGGGAGCGATGCAGAACATCTCGAGAAAGCGCGGCGCATCTCAATGAGGCGGTCGATACGTCTATGTGGAAGTGTACGAAAGAAGGAGGCAATTGTGATGCAAATGAGTGACAGTGTTGAAGAGAGCGAGGTAAGGATGTCTTCGTTGCAGTACATCATCTCCTATCGTCTAGTCAACTTTTTTGCAGCGGGTTGCCGCACATCTCGGCAAGTTCCGGGCACTCCCGAGCCCTGTCTCTTCTCCGACCTCACTCCATTCTCCCTCTCCTGCTCTCCTAATGACCTAACAAGGACTTTCAAGCGACTGATCAGCACCATAAGTCGGATGCAGCGCTAGGACTCCGCACCTTTTCTACAATTCGCATCTCGAATGGCACGATTTCGACTGCGCAAATGCCTCCGCTACAGCAAGGCCCACTGCCACCGCGCTCTACAGGTTAGAATCTCACACAACGAACGAGAGGCTACACTCCACAGCCAATCCCATCAGAACCTGATTTCTACCTTTCCGGGCTCATGTATCCAGTCACTCACCCTGCTTGCGCAATCTGGACTGGTGCAAACCTCGTCCCGCCGTGACATCGATCTTACACAGGCAAACACTGCAGTCAGTCAAAAGGGAACTCAGGTATCGTAACATGGCTGCATCCGCACGGTCTTTGCAGTGTTTATTGTTCACTTCACTATAAATTCATCTCGCCTTTCAGACATTCGCTTCTTCTCTTCCATATATCACCACGCAAAACACTTTCATCAGCCATCAATTTCTCAACCATCAACCCGTACTTCCACCCATTCTTCAATCACAACCATGTTCAGCAGCAGAGACGTCAACATGACCGACAAGTCCGGC
>JAVRRP010001280.1:0-10329 GCA_036872775.1 Oleoguttula sp. CCFEE 5521 | reverse complement strand
GAGATGTGGAAGGGGGACGTGGAGAGGATGAAGTCGGCGTCTTGGAGGCGTTTGATCACTGCTGCTGGTTTGACGTCCGAGGGGATGGGAGTCGTGACTGTGTTGTAGAAGGTCGTTCGCCACATCTTGTCGATGTAGTCGGGGAGTGGCCTAGGCAGAGGCAGAGATGGATTCCTGTACGGAGCAGCTGGCAGCGGCAAAAATGCAGATGTTGACGCCTCTTGCGTCTGTTTCGGAGACCGAACGACCCAATGCTCTCTGGATTCTCTTGGGGCTATGGCGATTCGCAAGTATTGCTAGAGATCCTGGATCATCTGATACGCATAATGGCGTGGGAGCAAGCCTCGTTTTGGTGCAGTGCTTGTGAATGCTTACACTCTCAGTCGGCACAGCGTCAAGGTTCTACCACCAGGAGCGTAATCGCTGATGACTGTGTGCTACGCTATTTGATGCTCAGTCAAATACACAGAGAATGTAAGCTGAAGTCAGAGTAGGTAAATATAGCTGACCATCATGTCATCTGCCCCACTAGGATGGGAAGAGCTTCCAGGATGGCGGGCCTATCGCCTTAATGGCATTGTGATGAATGCTATACTATAGCATCAGTACCTATATCATCAAGACCAAGCCAAGCACCTGCATAGCCTGGGTTGCACATGTGCAATCTCTAATCGCACCTGCTGTCGACGTCGGGTCACACCTGCCCAACATTGGCAGTGGGTACAAGCCTCGGAGAAGCTTGCTCCTCAACGAAGCAATGCTTTTCCAATGGACATCGTTTCGGCAAGGTGCAGTGATTGGCCGCTTAGCTGCCGATAGACATATTCAACATGTCCGCCGCTGAGCTAGATACATCTTCTTCTCCACGTGCACACAAGAGACGAAAGACACTCGAAATGGCAGAGAACAAGGATTCGAAAGAGATGGCTGGAGGTGAGTGATGTCTGTGCGTTTTGCAATCTTTGACGTGAGCACACATCATCGCGGAAATACCGTCAGTATGGCTGCGAGAGCAGGCAGTCTCGCGATATGTAGCCTGCGCACGACGCGGCGGCTGCTAAGCTCGCCACCCTCACATCTCGTCGCCTGTGCACCGCATCTCCGCCGGACCTTCCATGCCTCGCGCCAGCACAGTAGCGACAAACCAGCCGCAGCTCCCCAGACTAATCCGACTTCCTCCCCAGCAACTCTCGACAAAGGCCACGAAGCCTACCACTCCTGCCTGAGCTCTAACAAAGAGTGGGCCGCCGAGTACACAAAAGCAAACCCCGACTTCTTCGGCAAATCCGCCCAAGGCCAAACTCCCCAAGTGCTCTGGATCGGCTGCTCAGATAGCCGTGTCCCCGAGTCCACGATCCTCGGTCAAGCACCAGGAGCACTGTTCGTGCATCGCAATATCGCGAATGTGATCAGTCCGACTGATACGAGCATTCTGAGCGTGGTTGAGTTTGCCGTGGGTGCGATCAAGGTGAAGGATATTGTCGTGTGTGGGCATACGAAGTGTGGTGGCGTGAATGCTACGTTGGGAAACAGTAAGTTGGGGATATTGGATGTGTGGTTGCAGCCTATGAGGATATTGAGGGAGAAGCATCATGAGGAGCTGGAGAAGTTGGAGGATGTGAGTAACGCTGCTGTTCCTTACAGCGGACATGTGACTGACACGTACACAGCCCGAAGAGAAGCGCACAGCCCTCTCACGACTGAACGTACAGGCCGGCGTCGACACGCTACGACGAATCCCAGTCGTCATCGAGGCAATGAAGGAGCGCGATCTGCAGGTGCATGGACTGATCTACAATCTGCACACCGGATTGCTAGACGATGTTGAGACGAAGGAAGACGAGTCGAGGAAGGAGACTCGTGCATCGACCTTCACGCTGCAGTAGAGCTGTGCTGATCGTGATGATGAGATAGACAGACCTAGAGCACAAATCGACAGCACTATTGAACAGCACAGATCAAATGTAACCCAGGTATGACTACGAGGGAGACCAGTGTGCCCACGTGGCCTCTGCTTCATCCGGCCTGTTTGTAGATGGATGCCATGACATCTACCTCCGCTTCTCCGGAAGTCTGAAACGTATCATGTGGTCTAATCAGCTTGTCCGCGGCAGCGAAGCGCTATATGGCTATGTTTGTGAGACTCTCAAACCCTTCCCACGGACCAAGATCACTCCACTCCCCCAATGATCAATATCAAGTGTGACAATCCCGTTGCTGCAGCTGCGCTTACAGTAGCACAGGCGCACTTCAAGCGCCATGGAGATACACCACCAGTCTCTGCTCCTCCTCGCCATCCTCGTTCGTCACCATCATCGCGAAGCCTTGATGCTGTAGCACCTTACCACCGAATCCTGCGATGAAACCTTCACTCCACCTCTCATCTTCCCAGACGTTATTACCGTCACCACCACGACTCCCCACAGCTTGCCGTACCACTGACATGAGGTCCGAGCTGTCCTGATCTTTAGCATTGTTGGCTTGCGGAGAGGCATCCTCGATAGTCGTAGCAGGGTTGTACTCTGCAGCTAGTGCTTCCATCCAGGCCAAACTCGTGGCAGGGTTGCCGGAGCTTGAGAGCCACATGTAACACAGGAATAGGACCCAGACGTCTTCTTCCCAGCCTGCATGCCTGAGTTCGGTCACGTTAGACGTGTTTGCATTGGCTTCAATCCCCGCGAGGAACTCCAGGAGCACACTCCGCGGCAAGCCAGAAACGAAGAGGATTTCATCAAGCGTGAGTATATTACCACCAGAGGATAGAGGGTCGGCACGACGTGAGATGTCACTCGAGTGAGTGACTCTCTCCAGTGGACCGTTCTGTGGAACGACATCATCGGGTAGCAGCAGCTTTACACCGGCCTGTCCGTTAGCGTCGCGAGAGGCTTTGTGTGCAGGTCGCAAAGAGCGGAGGAATCCTCGAAGAGCATGCATAGTACTGGTTGTGATCTCTATTTGGCCGTCACGGTAGATCTTGGCCTGGGCTTGTTTCACGCTTTGCGGCTTCGCAGGCAATTGTAGGGTCTGAGCTTGCAGTTTCTGTAGTTTCGGCGCTAGAGATGTGACGATCATACGGGCGATGAATGGGAGGTACTGACGACCGGGACTGTCGGGTAGTAGCAGGTAGCCCAAAGTATCGGGTACTGTCTGAAACGGTAGACCACGTTCGGACGGGATGATAAGGGTAAGTAGCTCGAGTAAAGGGACAGGTAGCTCGTTGAAGACATGCTCAGCGCGCTCGAAATGCGATGGCAAGCGACGAAGCTTAAATGTCGCTTTCTCACCGTCCCATTGCTTTGAAGCATCGAAGTAGCCTGCATGCGACGAGCGCAGATGAGTCTGCAGCTCTTCACTTGGAGGTTTCAGTGTGAGCATGACAGTATCGTTCGGATTGTTCGGGATACAGAATCCATAGCCAAGTAGTAACTCGTCGTTGCCTTTGGGACCGTAGTTGTTGTTGACTTCTACATTTGCTTGTATCGAGTCTACAGTAGCAAGACTGAAGCGTCCCGGGTCAAATGTCCAGTCCACCTTCGAATCGACAGTGTGATTCGCACTATCGATGACAGGGAACAGCACAGAGAAGTTTCGGTCGTCGGCAGATGCATGAGAGAGATCTAGCAAGACTGCTTGCCTCGAACCTCCCGTACCGGACTTGTACGCGGCCCAGTACTTGCTGTCTTGTGGAGCAATGGATCGAGAAGAGAAGGAACGGGAAGTGTACATCGTGACAGCCCAACGGAAGAGGTCCCTAACATACATATCAAAGAGAGACTCGCTTACCTGGTACAGAACTGCTCACCAGGTCAAGGAACTTCTGTCAATGCCAGCTTTACGAAGCACAGTAACACCAGTATCATACTGGCCCAAGTAGGCTTCTCGCCGTTTCTGTGCTGTGTAAGCAGCGTCCGTGTCTGCTAGCCAACTCTCATCATCCGCATTGTCGAACCACAAAGGCGTTGTATGCTGATCCTCAGGTTTCGGCAAAGCTTCAAGGTAGTGCTTCCAGAACGACGATTCGCGATGCAAATACTGCAGCATCAAGTAAAAGAAGCCCGTGATCTCCACACCGAGCGCGACTCGTTGTTGCTTGAAGACAGGGTAGGCATCGTCTACCAACGCGTTCAAGTGGGAGAACGCAAGCGAATGTGGGACGACAACGAGTCGCGTGCCTGCTTCGATTGCTGCTTTGGCTTGCCAATGTCCAGCAGCTTCAGGGCTGTAAGAGATGCGGATATCGGGGTGCAGGTACGCGCCTGGTAGCTCGCGAAACCAGGACTCGAGTGTAGCTGCGGCATTCATCGTGCATCCCTGATCTTGTAGCGAGGCGAAGACTTGTGTAACTCAAGCAGAATCCAAGACTGCAGCGTTTTCTATGTATTACATAAGTCGTGGGTCCGGAACTACCGGGCCGCTGGCGAACCGTTAAAACCTAACCTTATTAGTCGCGCGCTATGAACCGCAACATCTTGTCTCTTGACGGACGATCACCGCACCATGTGCTCGTCGCCTCCTCCTGAGCTTACCTCATCGTGTGCGCTCCATGTTTGGTAGCGAGATGGACGCCACCAACCAGTGTAGACGCTGACTAAGGTACACACCGCAGGATCAACAAGCTTTTACCCGTGAACGTCACCACATGTGGCTAATGAACGCGAGCTGAGCCCCAATAGTAGGCAGGGGTCCTGTTGACAGTATGTCAACTGCAACAGTAGGCAGCGTTCTCTCATAGCACAACATAATCATGCCTCCGCGGTCTTCAGGCTGCTACACCTGCCGTCGCAGGAAGATCAGATGCGACGAGGGCAGACCTGGATGCGAAAAGTGCAAGACGCACGGCGTGGAGTGCCCAGGCTACCGCAAAGAACGAAATGGTATAGAGTTCGAGGACCAGACTTCACTGATCGTGCAGAAGGCGAAGAGTCGCCATGGCGGCATGATCTCATCTGATGTCTGGAAGGTCGACAGCTTTGACGGGCGGATGATTGCGAAGCCTAAGACCACCAAGTCAGCCATTACCTTCGCACTTCATCAACAGATCTTTAGCCCAATTCTGCAGGAAAATCAGATGTATCAGATCTTCCTGGACATCTATATGCCCAAAATGGGACGATCACAGAGTCTCAACTTCAAGTACATGGACGATATGATGGAGATTGCAGCTGATCATCCTGCTCTACGTGATGGACTTAATACGCTGGCTCTAGTCCAGATCGGCCACATTCATCGTGATGAACGGCTACTAAACGCTTCGGTCGAATCGTACGGCAGGGCACTTGGCAGTCTCGCCAACGCTGTCACGAAAGCCGCTAGCGTGCACGACGACACCATCCTGGCCGCAGCCAGTTTGCTCATGGTCTGCGAGTTCTTCGACAAGATCAAAACACAGGGTCCCGGGTGGTTTGGTCACGTCATGGGTGTGGAGCAGCTATTGCTTAGTCGTGGACCGGACTCACTGAAGAGTGACATTTCCCTGCAGCTGTTCTATAACTCCCGACACGGCTCACTGGCTCGATCGTACTTGCTACGGACAACCGATCCGTACTCAACGCCAGCATGGCGAGCAGCTGCCCTTCGCGCATCCAGTCAGGACTGGGGCATGGGACTCTTCGACATCACAATCCAGGTGCCTGGTCTGCTCCAGAGATTCGATGAACTCGATGACGATGATCCCATGACCCTGCTCGACGCCGACCTGCTCATGATGGACTGCGAACGCATCGAATCAGAGCTTCGCAAATGGCTCGATCGCTATCATGACAGTATTCACTCTCATGGCTTACAGCCATTCACTTTAGTCACTGTGAATGAGTTCCCAACCTACGCCTCCCTGATCTCTGATCGGACCATGCCTACTGCATATCGGTTCACTGGCTTCCTGCCCGCTTATGTGCACTCGCAGTACTGGATAGCGATGTTCCATGTTCGGACAACGATCAAGGCGATCCGCGAATTCCGACAGAATCTCGATCAGTCGTTACCATCAGACATCGCTGGTGCAGTGACCGACGAAGAGCTTACTAGCTACGTCTACGAGTTGTGTAGATGTCTCCCAAGCTTTGTCGAGCCCGATGCTGGCACTCAAGGTCACATAGGAATCTTTCTCCCGCTCGGCATCGCCATGGGACATTTCCAGGCTCGGAACAATCTGAAGTAAGTCACCCTTCGTTTCAATTCCTCATCCGAGGGGAATGCACTGACAAGTAGCCAGATGGCTTCGCTGGGCGGCTCATGTCAGACAGCACATATTCAGCAAAGGTCTTAGCCAGCCCGATGTCGCGGACGAGCATTTGCCCAAAGCCCGTCCACTTCGGTCATTTACCGTAGCTGATACTCCTATGAGCATCGACACGCCGTACATGTGTACCGAGAATACCGGGTTTGTCTTTGATGATTTCAGCGACGTTGATTTGGCCATCGATTGGGGTGGGGAGGTGCCGGGTATGGCTGCTGTCACGAGCAGTTCTGGCTCGCGCCAGACGACCTCGAGTCCGCCAGAGGATCTTGGGTTTGTTGAACCGTGGGAGATCACGCTGCCGCTGTCCGGTGGAAGCGCCCGTTCGAAGTCCGCGTTCACTGCGTATCCCGCGGACACGCCAAAGTAGCGGCGAGCATGCATGATCAATCGATGGAGCACATGCGGCTATCTTCGTGCTTCCGCGAATTTAGAAACAGTCTCCGTGGCTAGATCTCATGGCTAGGGCGTCTATACACTGCACGCAACAATAACAGACAATCGGTATGCTGGCGAGAGCTACGGGTCGCTGCGCACTGCCTCGTACCCACATGTTATCTCTCCTAGGCTGCAATGACGGGAACAGACGTCTACGGTATGCACGACATCAGCACAACACTCTGGAGAGTTCATCAAGAGTGGATGTATGACTTCTGCACTGACCTGACGTCTTCGAGATGGCACCAAGATCTTCGAACATCCATCCTCTCACTCCATTGCTAGTACAGGACGGCAATCCGCGCTTCATGTCCAGGCGAAAAACCAAAAAACAAACGACAGCAGGCATTCCCGCATGGTCACCCACTACGGTACTACTCTACCGCTTCTGCGCTTATCCACGCAAGAGTGCCCAACTCTGCGAGATGCTACAGAGCTATGGTCGTCTGTGCTAATGGTCCGTCTCCATGGCTTATAGGCTCGCATCAGTTCGATCGAAATGCTCGAAAAGGTCGTAGGAGAGGATCAGGATACGAGCATGGCACAGCAATAGTCGGGGGTGCAGTGTGCCTGCTGTCCTCAAGAACCAACTCTAACGCGCGTGCTGACCTGTACGTCGCGCCTGCTTGGCCACGTTTCATCGATAAGCGCTGCGCAAAGCTTTCACTCTCATCGGTTGACGATATTGTCGCTTCAACTTCATTTACTTCGATATAGTTGCTCACTACAACACGTCTCTTTCCACACCACAATCCGCACGTCACTTTTGAACGACCTGCACATCTCGCATCCATCATTGGCGCCACTATGAAAGTCCGTCACCCGACCGCCCCCCATACCCACACAATCATCTTCCTCCACGGCCGCGACAGTACAGCCAGAGAATTTGCATCAGAGCTCTTTGAAAGTCAAGCGACGGATGGACGGACACTTCCTGAGGCTCTCCCAGGTATCAAGTGGGTCTTCCCTACCGCCGAGATGATGCCTTCAAAACGCTTCGGGGGCGAGATGTCACAGTGGTTCGACATGCATACCACAGAGGATCCCCACGAACTCGAAGCAGAGCAGGACATGTCAGCCTCAAACAAGCGCATCCAGGATATTATTGCCACTGAGGCAGCCATTGTCGGTGCCGGCAAAGTTGTTCTCGGCGGTATCAGCCAAGGGTGCGCGGTCGCCATACACGCTCTTCTCGCCGGCAACATACGACTAGGTGGCTTCATCGGCCTCTCGAGCTGGCTGCCACGCCCGAACAATGTGTCATGCGAGCTCACAGCGGGGCTACACGACCAAGCAGCAAAGACGCCTGTGCTCTTGTGTCATTCCAAGGATGACGAGACCATCGAAATTCGGTTCGGCAAGGAGCTGAACGACACGCTAGTTGCGGGTGGCATGCAAGTGCAGTGGTGCGCATACCCGGATGGAGGTCACTGGATCAACGAACCGCAAGGGGTAGATGACATTGTGGCTTTCGTGAGCCGTGTTATGTGAGTCCGACGAGAAGGGGTGCACTTGAGGTGCTCTCCGCCAATTCGAAACTTTTGTCACAGAAGCAGAGGTTATGTAATATGCTGCGTTTGACAGACTGGCATGGAGAAAGGTCACAACTGAATGAGAGGCAACAGAATCAGCACGTAGTGCCTAGTGCTACTCTGGTTCTGACCCCGATCAAGCCCACTCCAGTATCTCAGTAAAGACCGTATCTCAAATCCAACGATCTCTCTCATCCCTCAATTCTAGCACAAAGTGCTGCACACAAGACCTAATCACTTCATCTCACCCATATGCTTTCATCAGTCGTCACATGCCCAACTTCGTCAAGCTTACATCCGAACCCTCACACACCAATCAGACATACCACGTCGAATCCCTCAGATCCGGATGCACACTTCCATCCCACTCATCGCCACCCCCAGACAACACACTCCCCTCACTCACCCCATGGTCCTCCTGGAGTGTAGTGAACAGATAAGCTCTACCACGCTCGGCCAAAATATCCGCGTAGTAAGCCGGCGGCACCACAGAAACAGCCTTCGTAGCACGCGAGAAGAGATAGCACAGATTGTGCGTCAACTGCTCAAGCGCATCGGCAGTGAACTTCAGGTCATCCTTGATGACGACGTAGTGCGCCGAGCGCGCAGTGCCTTGCAGGCCCTGATGAGCTTGAAGGTAGAACTCATGATACGTGCGGCCGGTGATGCCACGGTCGACAACAGTGCCGGGAATGCAGTTCCAGCTGCTGCGGTCAGGAGCGCGGTCGTTGTAGTCGGCATCCTCTTGCTTGGTAGGGTAGAAGCGAGTGTGATGGCGCTTGCCGACGACGATTATGGCCATCTTGGGCCACTTCTGTTGGGCACCATAGAGCTGCTTGAAAGCGGTCTCGAAGGATGGGAGTTCCTTCTCGAGGACGAGGGCGTACTGGCCTTCAGAGACTCCGTCACGGTAGACGATAATCTTCGCTGGGAGTGCATTGTTGTGCTTCTTCTGCCAGTGTCTGAGGCGCTCGATGACCATCTCGACAAGGCCGTTAACCATGTCGGCATCACGGCGCTCTTCGCCGACCATCTCCTGCTTGCCCTTCTGCTTGCGGATGCTACCCGGCCATTGGCAGAGGAATTGGTCCTCGCTGGCAACAACGCACGCGATGCTGGGAGCGCCGGCGCTGCTGCCTGGCGAGGGGTGGGTGACGTCGATACCCATCAGCATGGTGTTGTTATCCATTGGAGCGATCATGGCACCGGGAACAGTGTGGTTAACACCGCCGCCCTTAATGTTGAACTTGAGGGCGAGGTTTCCCATGTACATTCCCTGATTCTTGGGCTTCTGCAGCTTTGAGCCGACCGCGCAGATGGTGTGAATGCCGTATTTCGTATCACCGAAGAACTTGATACGAGCGTAAAGCCATTTGTCGACTTTAGCGATGACGATGAACAGCATCTTGCGGCCGAGCTTCTTCTGCGAGTCGAAGATCTCCTCAAGAATTCTGTCATTCGCCCCTCGATTCTGCATAGAGGAGAGATCGAAGAGAGTGCGCTTGATTGGATTGCCGAACGTGCCCATGTCGATGCCGTAGGCTTTGAGATACCTAGCAAGCTCGGCAATGAGCGGACTGGGCTTGAGCATGCCTCGCTGATTAAAGTTCTCTTCGTTGGGCTCGTCCACCAGTGCTGTAATGTCTCTGTAGCCCTCCCGGCCGTCCTTCACATCAAGCCTCACTGCCGACCAATTGGCAAACTTGGCAGGCCTTACGAACTTCTGCTTGTCGCAGTTCCAGGATCCATTCCTAGCGTTAACGGTTTTCTTATCGTACTGGACTTGCGGAGTAGGTAAGATACGGCCAGGAACAGTGAGCATCTCGGTCTTGACGCTGAACCCGAACGGGTGGACAGTCAGAGCTTGCAGATCGACGTCAGGATGCTGAAGACCCATGAGGCGAAGACCCTCCTCCACAATAGACTTTGCATTCATATTCGGATAGCGAGCTGCAAAAGCCAGCATGTTCGTCGTCTGATCACTGGAGAGGAGGCGACCGTAGCGCTGGCCGGGTAGCACTTTGCACAACTCCATTGGCACGTATTGCGGATCTGCACGGGTACCAACGTTGAGGACAGGCTGGTCGGGCTGGGTGAGCGTGATGCTGTGGCGAGTGCGGAAGT
>JAVRRP010001279.1:0-10333 GCA_036872775.1 Oleoguttula sp. CCFEE 5521 | reverse complement strand
CAAGAGTTTGAAATGAAGTCGCCTCCGAGAGGACGTTGATTACCGTATAATCTAGCAACTTTCTGATGCATTACCGTATAATAACCCACCTAGAACATGCGCATCGCATACGGGTAGCACCCCGATATACAATAATCTGAAGAAGTCAATGTCTAGTATATATGTTAAAGTTACTACACTATGAATCTGAGGTTATTCGGAGGTATGTTATATATAGGGTAGCTATAGAAAGCGAGGGCAGTCTTCGACGTCTCGATCTACTCGAAGGGCAGGTTTACGCCGAAAACACCTCGATATCAGGGTCTAGATCGCTAAGAAATTACTAGCCAAGCATTATACGGTAATACATCAGAAAGTTGCAAAATTATACGGTAATCGACGACCTTTCGTTCACGAGAGGCGACTTCACTTCAAAGCCTCGGATATACACTGTATTGTGGAGGTTGGTCTGCCAAAACACGCACGAGTGACGGATACAATGCTCTAGCACGTTCGCAGACACATTCCTAGATTTTGCTACTGTGAAATCCAGCGAGGCAGTGCCACAAGACCAACGCCGCCTAAACGTTGCTGTCGCTGGACTGCTCCAACCAGGATGCTCACAGTAGCGAGATTGGAGCGACGAGACCTTGAGAAGGGGTGCGACACGCAAGTCAGACTCTACTAGCTCTTGCTACGATTTAAGGTAGTGAGTAGGAACGAAGCGTTTGAAGTCACTGGTAGAAGTGCTGCTTGCGTGGTGGTAATTGGGGAAGTGAGAGTGAACGGCTGTCAAAACTTCATTTCGTTTTGCCAGCTCCGCGTGGAGGGCTTTCGTCATCACTGTCATGGATTTTCCAACCAGTCTGGTCATACCTCGACCCTCGATCTCGTGCCTAGTAGTTGTCGGAGCTTCCCTGACCGTACCCAGCCTGCTCACGCTTCTCACGGCCCTGGTCGGCGATCTTCTCGTTCTTAAGCATGCCACCGGCCTTCTCCATCAGCTTACCCATGGTGGAGTCGTTCTTCTTGTCCTTGCTATCGTGATCGGAGCTCTTGTTTCCGTAACCGGCTCCCGAGGTCGAGCCCGATCCGAACTCGCTAGAGTCAGCGCCGGAGTAAGCGCCAGTCTGGCCGCTGGAACCGAAGCGAGTGTCGCTCGAGTCAATGTCACCGGAGCCGCCAGTCTTGTTGCCGTAACTGAGAACCGTCAGTATAACACTTTTCTACCTTCCAGCGATTTGGACCTACCCTGCGCCACTTGTTGTGCCACTACCAATGCCGGTGCCTCCACTGTAGCTGTCAGTGTTGCCGGAAGTACCGAAGCGAGTGTTGGAGTCGCTGTCGCCACCGAAACCTGAGCTGGTCTTGTTGCCGTAGCCGGCCATGGTCAGCAATGTCTCTGAAAAGGCTGATAGAGCTGGGCAGTAGTAGATGACTTTGGGGGCAGAAATGGGAGCGCAGACAAGCTTCAAAGAAGGCAAGGACTTACATTATCGGATCCCAGACCACCAGTGCGGCCCGAGGAGCTCAGGTCGTTGTCACGCCCGCTGCCAAGACCAGAGCTTGTGGTGTCGCGGCCGTAGCTGCTGTCGCTGGTGTCACGGCCCGAACCGTAAGAGTCGCCTCCTGAGGTACCTCCAAGGCCGGATGTTCCAGTCGACCCGTAGCCGGAAGATGTGTTGTCACGACCGCTGCCTAGACCTGAGGAGCCGCCGTAGCTGCTGTCGCTCGTATCTCTTCCGCCGCTGATGCCACTGCTACCGTAGCTGTCGTTGCCTGACTGGCCACGGGCACCTGAGCCGCCGAACGATGAGTTATCATTGTCGCGAGATGAGCCGTAGCTGTCGTCCCCACGGCCGGTGGTGCCAGTGTTTGAGCCATATGAATCACTGCCAAGGCCACTGTCGTTGTTGCCGCGACCACTCAGGCCTGAACTGCCGCCGTAGGAATCATCGTTGTCGCGACCGGAGCCAGTGAGGCGCTCTGCACCATCACGAACGCGATCGCCGGTCTGCAAATTGATAAGCCCCTGCTTGGCTCGCCAATCACATCAATTGGAGAACTTGCGCTGGAGGTGTTGTTGTCACTGCCGAAGGTATCGTTGCCTTGGCGGCCGGAAGAGCCTACATGTACACGATAAGCGTGCTGCGGGGCCAATGGCAGTAGACCGTGGTCAGTGAGCTATACCGTAACTGCTCGAGTTATTGTTGTCGTCGTTGTAAGACATGGTGATGCTTGTTGATGTGGTTGATATTTTGCTTGGCTTGATGTGAATATCTTCTGAGTAAGTATCGAGCGGGTCGAGAAGGAAGAAAGAAGAGCTTAAGAGAGTGGGAGCTACGGATTTGCTCTCGGCCAGGTTTCAGGCCACGCTACACGGTCATGGGCAATGGCGTCACTTCACCTACCAGCGCTTGCTTCCAGCTTACGACAGCCAGTCTAGGGCATATCAAGTTGCTAGCCTACCGCCACGTGCGTATCGGGTTCCAGCAATGTCATGCGGAAGGGGCATCTCAGCTGAAGATCACATGCGTAGCTACTATGCGTAGAGTTCTGGGCTCGCCTGAGCTGCCCTGCTTTTGCCTTCGACCTAGCCTGGAACCCACATGAGCTTGACTGCGGACGCGCGAAAGCGGGCATAGCCTGTAATAGTGCGAGCGGGGTGTGGTAGCTCAGTCCCTCGACCGGATCCTGGCACGCCAGAGCAATCTGAGCGGCGGTGAGCATCGGTCGAACCTCTGAGAAGCGTCGTGTACCATATAGTTTGGGCACGATTGTCGTGTGTAGCAATCTGCAACGCCTACGATGGCACAGGCGAAACTTGGAAGAGGATTGTCTGAGTGAAGTTGAGCTACCCCGCTGACGCAATTCCTGCAAGTCGACAATGCCAAGGCATATCGGTGCCTGCCAAGGCGAATAAGGCAGACCCCGAGGTAGAAGAGGCAGTTTGAGGGTCCCGAGAGGGTACATAGTGAGCGTGAGCGTGACCGCAAGCGTCAGGCCAACGCACCACAAGAACGAGAGCCGCATCAAGGCATCGTCCCTTTTGGTGCGGCAACATACCAATAATGTGCGACGAACACTCTCAGTGCGATCTATCACATGTCTTCTCGCTAAGTCTCTGTCATCGATTGGAACATCGACGTTTCCATGCTACTTTACACACGCGCCTCACAAGTGGGCACGGTCTGTTGCTAGCACAGCGAGTGACGTTGATGAGTTGTCTTGAGCTGCTCCAGTGCTCTATCGAAAGCTTGGTGCAGCATGATGGCAGCGACGCGGTTCGATGTTTCTGCTTGAGTCTATATCGGTTTTCGATCTGAGTGACCAGCCGAACACTACACAGTCGCCATGGATGCTAGGCTCAGACTCGTGACTATCAGACGAAGGCACGTCATGTGATATCATATCGTCCAGGCAACATCTCCATTAAAGCTCCCACGTCGAGACCGCTCACTTGAGATTCTTTAACTCCGTAAGGCTTCACCGGAGCAACCGCGCACTAGAGAGATCGCTTACGCATAAATCACCTACTGCTATGTTGCTCACTTGGAATCGTTCGTTGTGGGACCGTTCATTCGCTCCCGCGACACAATCGAGGAGCTCAATGACTGATACTGTGGTGCACTTCAGTCTGTAGGAACATCCGGTCGCGTCTCGTCAAAGCTTTCACGGTGAGTCGCATCGGGTGGTGAATTTATTTTGTGCGGTCTCCGGAGATGCCTGTAAAGCAGACGATGCAAGCACAGACGATGCAAGCACAGACGGCTCGTACCTCGACGCATCCGGTCGTTGAAGTGTTGCTCTCTGTGGTTTGGGAACATGGTGGGTTTCTTGCCGCCCGTGAGAATCTTTCCCATACGGCGATTCATGCACAATCTTAGCGGCATTCGCTGGCGGCAAATAGTTATATGTCTCCCTTTCACTCATACGCCCCTCACTCACTCGTAGCTACGTCGCTCACTCGTAGCTCACTGCTGGATGGCTCACTCAGATAGGTTATACGCACCCAGAGGCCGTTCATTAGAAAATTGTTCACTCTACCAATGGCACAAGCGACTTGCTTGACCACTGCAGCAGTGACGCATTTCATAGATCCGTGAGACACTCAGGCTCAGGCTCCTCGCTGCGCTGCTTCGCCTCTTCAGCAGGCTCTTGACGATACACGTACGCTGTCATCTCAATTAAGGTAAGATCGGAGTTGCCACCTAGAGCCCAGTAGACTACAGAGGCCGCGAGATCGAAGCCGTAGACCTTTGATATGACGCTGAAGTTGTTGAGCAAGTCCGTGAATCGCTGGACGTGACCGTGCTGATCGGCGAGTAGAGTGAAAGGGCGAAGTTGACCTCTTGCGTCGAGTGCAACTAAGTCACAATCGCTCGTGATCTGTGCGGCTTCTTGTGCGTGGAGAAAAGGGCAACGCTAGCCTGGCCCGAATTTACGGAAGATCGAGTGTTCGATTCGCCGCGCTGCAGTTGGGATATCTTGCCTTTGGTGGCACTTCAGGAGGTGTGTGAACTCAGGTGCACACAGGTAGCTTGCTGCTGGACACAACCAGCTGAACAGCGACATGTACAAGTTTTCGCCTGTTGTAATGTAAGAGTGACCTGTACGGGCATCACGTGGGTGTCAGAGCCGTACCTGTACTTCACATAAACTCCAATGATTCACCTGCTGCTTAGCCATGGCAGCTCTGTTGAACACGGCGTTGGCGCCAGTGAGCAGCTGATTGTAGAATAGGTCCGACACAAAGCCGTAGCGTGGCGGAGCTGAGCGTGAGATGCTGTGGACCTCGCGCGAGTGGCCGTCCGTAAGCTCTTGTAACGTCTCCTTCTCAATCTTCACTGTTGATAGGGATAGGTCGAGGACTGCCTCCACTTGATACGGAAAGTCGACCGTACTGATGAACCCAAGCTCCTCGCTAGAGCTGGTAGTGGAGGTTCGACTGCGCGAGCGAGGAAGGCGCTCCGATGAAACGCTGGGGAGTTGTAACTTGCCAGTGGCTTGGCTTGGGGACTGAGCCAGCGATTCGCTGTGCGCACGAGAGTTGCGTCGCTGTGAGTCTGCCGCAACAACCTACTTCGCTGCACCTGCGTGCTCGTCGGTCGTGTTTTGGCAAGGTACGAGCGGCTGATCCGACTCCGTGTGGGTTGTCACGACGGGGTCATTGGGAGCTCCCGTGGGGACTAGGGTAATCGTACCGTCGCTTGTTTTCTCGATCGTTGTCTCATCCTGGAGCGACTGCGCTGGACTCACAACTATGCCTGCTGCGCGTCGTTCGTGGTGCGCGGTATTGCCGGCGAAGTCGGTGACCTCCACGTGGGTCCCGTCGTCGAGCGTTACCTGGAATCGCTTCACGAGATCGCTGTAGTCGAGATCGACTAGCGAATCCAACGTTCCGTGCTTGTATGGCTTTACCATTTACCTCCTCCGCCCCTGCTGTTCTTGCCTCGGCTTCCACAAAGCTCATTTCGTCTGTGAAGCTCGGAGGCAGGGCAAGGTACAGATAGCGACCCAACACTTGACATCCAGTCAGCAGCCTTCAACCTAGCTTCACTGTCTTGAAACGGTCGCCCCAAATGCGCATGGCGAGGTGAGGTATGGCGCGCTTGTTGCCTTTGCTCAGCGCGTAAGCGCGGTGGCCCCGAGGGTGTACTTCTGCTCTCAAATCCCTATGTGAGGCGGACACCAGTCAACAGGGCCGCGGCGACTTTCCCCTGGCTTCTGGCCAACGGCAGCGGCTGGGCGGTTTGGGTGGAATGCACTGTATGGGTGGAATTTTACGTGCCAATGTGGTAAGTCCTTTGCGCTGTATATAAGTGAGTGCAGTGTTGGCAAGGCATGCAACTTCTCGAAACCGATGAGGCGATCAGTAGTCTCAACGATCATGGACGTTGGATGGTGTTCTATAGTGTACGATGTACATCGGATCTCCGAGTGCAACACTGCAAATGATGCACCGTGGCAGGACTAATAGAACCTCAGGCAATTCACTCTCCCGCCGTGAGACTTCCAGGATCTAAGAGCTTCCAACGACGTCCAAGAGCAACACTGCGCTCAGCCTAGGTCGTTGTAGTACGTTCATCGTGTCTTCTTGCCGCTCTCTCCTTTACTCTTCTGCGCTAGAGCTGCAGTAATCGTTTCATAAGCATCATAGAGCACCCACAACGGGATCCAGACCCAAATTGTGTTGAAGAAGAAAAGATACACCCACGTATACATCCACACATCCGTGTTCAGATTCGGGCTGCCACTCAGCCATTCCGGCGCAAAAGTCATCCATCCTCCATACAGCTCCCCAGTAGCTAGCACGATCATCCAGAATGATGTATCCGCCCTCTTCTTCGCAAGCCCATAGCAGATCCACACAGCCATAGGTCCAGCCACGAATACCGTCAAGAGCTCGAGTGAGATGACCGTTAGGTCGCTCCCGCCCCATCTCTTGTCCGCGCGTGCATACTCCCGCCATAGAGCACTAAAGGGCGAGGTGCCATACTCCGCTCCATAAAGTCTCGTGTGGTCTCCGAGAAATGCTACGCCGGCGGGCAGAAACTCTGATCCCAGTGCTTTGCCCTCGAGAAGGGTGGCCGAGCTGATGAAGCAGTTGTAGAGGTAGCTGCCTTCGAGAATGAAGTGGATGAGGGCATTTGTAGCGTGCCAGACGAAGAGGAAGCGGGTCTTTGACGTAGAAGATGCAGGCAGGAAGCGAAGGGAGGAAAGGTAGCCCACCAGGAGGATGGCGAGGGTCGAAGCGAGCGAGAGGATGGTGGTGAGGCTTATGATCTGAGGGCTCTCGACAGAACGCGCCATATCCAATCAAGCACACAGCAGCGCGTAGGGCCGCAATGAGAGAGCGTTGGCCCGTTGTAAAGATGCGCGAATGAACGTGGAAGGACGATACGTTTACCGTATGCGTCTGTGCACTGCAGTGCACGTCCAAGGGATCCCGAAAACACCAGCTACGTAGACAGGACAGATGGCTCTCGAGGTGCAGATCCTGAGACGATATGTTCGGCTAAAGACTAGCAGCTACCTGGCCCTCTTTCTTCGACTCCTCACCAAGCTCCTTCGCAGCCTGCTCATCCCCCTCCTCCTTCTCCTCCTCAGCAACCCAGCCCTTACACATACTCACAGCCCGCTCCCACTTCTTGAACATCTTCGCACTGTCCTTCGCACTCATCTTCGGCTGGAACGTAGTCTGTCCAGCGGTGTTTACCTCCTTCAGTTCATCGAAAGTCTTCCACACGCCTGATGCGAAGCCTGCCGCGATCGCCGCGCCTAATGCTGTCGTTTCTCGCATCTTTGGTCGCACGATTGGGATAGAGACAAGGTCTGCTTGTGTCTGCATGCAGAGTTCTGAATTGCTCATGCCTCCGTCGACACGGAGTTCGGACAGCTTGTGGCCGCTGTCTTTCTCCATTGCGTCGAGGATGGCTTTCGTTTGGTAGCAGACTGCTTCTAGGGTTGCTCGAGCGATGTGGCCGCGCTCAGTGTGGTGGGACAAACCGACTGTGCACTATCAGTACTTGCAAGACTTCAGACTCCGCTACTCAACTTACACATGGTCCCTTGAGCATCGTCTATCCAGTACGGTGCAAACAGCCCACTGAATGCTGTGACGAACACGAGCCCACCGTTGTCTGACACTGTCTCGGCAAGCTCGCTGATCTTGTGCGATTGACTGCTGAAGCCCAGATTGTTCATGAGGAACTTCACGCCAGACCCCGCCACTGCTATGCTGCCTTCCAGTGCGTACACTGGCTTGCCGTCGAAATTATATGCCACGGTCGCGAGCAAGCCGTGCGTTGAGATCACAGGCTTCGTACCAACGTTGTACAGCAGGAAGCAGCCAGTACCGTAAGTGTTCTTCGCATGCCCAGGCTCGAAGCCCTTCTGTCCGACAAGCGCGGCAGACTGGTCGCCCAGGCAGCCTGTGATCGGGAATCCGCTCAACACACCTGACGTGAGCTTGCCGAATGCTTTCTCATCTGCTGATCGCACAATTTCGGGCATATGGACTTTTCGTAGATCAAACTCGTACGAGAAGAAGTCAATGGTCTTGTCGCTGTACTTTAGCGAGTGTATGTCCATGAACATGGTCCGGCTGGCGTTTGTGGGATCTGAGACGAAGACATTGTTCTTGGGGCCGCCATTCAACTTGTAGATCAGCCATGCGTCTATGGTGCCGAATGCGAGGTTGCCAGCTTCGTAGGCCTTGCGGACTTTCTCCTCATTCCGCAGAAGCCATAGCAACTTAGTCACAGAAGGGTATGTCGAGATTGGTAGGCCACAGATATCTTGGAGTTTGTCGCTGCCTTCCCGTGCCTTGAGCTCTCGGGCCAATGCAGCAGTCCTGGTGTCTGTCCAGACTATGGCGTTGTACAAAGGCTCCCCTGACTTGATGTCCCAGCACACTGTTGTCTCACGTTGGTTGGTGATGCCAACAGCTTTGATGCTCTCCTTCTTGTGCCCATCCTTCTCGAAGATCTTGAGAGCTCCCTCGATACAGTTCTCCACAGACGTGACGATCTCATTGGGATCATGCTCGTGCCATCTTCCTGTTGTCAGCTGAGAGCAAGTCCGTATGGCTTGGCCAGACGTACCCAGGGTTGGGATATATCTGGCGAAACTCCTCCTGATGCACAGCAACGGGCTCACCCTGCTTGTCGAAAATGAGGAAGCGCGAGCTCGTCGTTCCCTGGTCAATCGACCCCACGAAGACTTCCTCGGACTGTGCCATATCTGCAGACTTGGATGGCGATGAAGTATCTGAAGCTCTTGCAGATGTACCCAAAAACCGAGCAGAAAACCAAGGAGACTGAACAATGGAAAAGATGTGCGTCTGCAACAGAACGCGATGGCCCTGACCACAATTACGTCCTACGCGACAAGCTGCTGTAGGTGCGGGCAGCTTGCCAGATGCATGTGACAGTCCACGACAGGTGGAGAAACCTCTCTGCCATGCCGAGCCATGTGATCTCCAGAGGGCTGGCATGCGAGTCGCTTGGTCGGCTTCTTCACCCCACCAGATGACTGCTTCGAGGTGATGAACTGGTGAGCCTCTTGGCTACACGCTCCACAGCAATCCTCCGACTCCACGCGGCGTGATGTCGGCGGTGCCGGCGTGAGCACACGACCAAAGGGGATGCGCGGCCGGTGTTGGTGGAGAAGAGGGGGGATTCCGCGCTCCTCAGGCAGCCTGCCAAGCAGAGATGGCGGGGCACCGGAAAGCCGAGCGGAAAGCCCCGCTTCGTGGCGTTGCGTGCCTGACGATCGGTAACGCCATCGATCGACTTCAAAGAACCTCACGAAATGGTACAGGTCATATAGGCGTGCTCGGTTCCGCAAACCGTCCAGATCACCTCCCCAACGAGGGGCTGGCTTCATGCATCTGCTTTCGCGCCTCTAACGTCTACATTACGCTCTCTGTGGAACGCGATAGTTCGACGGTGCTTATGCCGAGAGTCTCGTACCAACCCCATGGTGGCGACGGCTGACGACCCGCTACTGGATGCGCGCGGATGCATGTCAGAACGTTGCGGGGAAGTGGAACCTTTGTCGATCCAGTTTACGCCGTGGGAATGTGGAGGACCGGGAAGTGGAATGGCTTTGTGCTGGGCGAACCGGCCACCAAGACTCGAACATCTGCGCGTTCAAGCTGGACAGAACCCGCGATTCGTGCCTGCTTCTCTCGATTGCAAAGCGCTCGAGGGGGGGATTGAACGATGGCTAGCTGCATTGATCGGTACATAGCTCCAGGTCTCGAGTGACAGCTACATGAGGGATTGCTGGGGGACTCGACTAGGCCCTCAATACTTCCTTCGAAGTACACGGCATGGCCGCGATACCCCATAAGCCGTTCGCACTACGAGACTCCAAGCTTCGAGCAATGTCACGTTGCCAACCGCTACACGTGCGTAACGTCTTGGAGCATGGCTAGCTGCATTTCCAGTACTACTGCAAGCGGCGAATTGCATCCTTTGTCCAACAGAATCTCCGGCATGATGTCCAAACTAGGCTTCGGCTTTCGAGGTAAGACACTTACCGCGCCTCTGGACGTGACGAACGACAAGGCACAGTGCGGAGAGTTTGCACGCGATAAGTAGAGCGTCGTCACGATCGAGGCTAGGGCTCGTCTAGGAACGTCGCGGCTTCCCCTCAAGTACCATCATTCGCATTGCTCGTGTTCGCGCCTAGAGTGAGAGGCCCCTTGTGCGCTTATTTCCATTGCTAATCGAGGATCCATTGCCCTGCAGTGGTGGTCTTGGACGCCGGCATGCGGGAGGACGGCTGTTACTCCACCTGTACGTCTTTCGGATAGCTTGCCCGATTACAGAGTCGGCGCTACCTC
>JAVRRP010001278.1:0-10335 GCA_036872775.1 Oleoguttula sp. CCFEE 5521 | reverse complement strand
CTCGTCAACACCAACCAGGAGATATGGAAGAAGCTGCTCGGATACCGCACCCAGGCGCGATCATCTTCGTAGAGCGGTTTCTTGTTTCCTCCTCCAGATATGAGCGGCGTATGTTCGCTGTCGTCGCCGGAGACGCCGTTAGGCCCTCCCGCATCTCGGCGCGGCATGCTGTCTCCACGTGCAACTCTGCTAAACTGCCGCTTGAGGTCGCTCACGGCGCCTGGTGTGGGTGTTAGCAAGTCATGTACTGGTGAATGTTGAAGAGCGATGGCAATGCGCGTGGCGATGAAAAGTCAAAGCAGTCTTGTCGATGAGCTATGATGCTTGACGAGATGAGAGCGCCAAGTGCCAAGGGTGGGAGAGGCTCGGCGGGGGAGCAGGTAGATTGACGGTAAGGAGTACGATGGCCGGTATACCCTTCAAGGGTAAAGCAGTTGTAGGGTGAAGCAGAGTGGCAAAGGAACACAGAGTTACTCACTCATGATGGGCAGCTAGAGATGGGTGTATTGATGCTTCGCGATGCTAATCCGAGCAGCTAGAGGCGATTGTCGTGTTGCACCGTGACGGCGGTAGGTGCAAGGGAAGGAATACTCTGCACTACTCTCTGCCGGCCGGGACGTCGCGGGAGCCCGCTCGTTGGCTCGGTGATGTGGTCGAGATGATGTGCAGGGAGGCGCAGCAACGAGGGGAAGTGCGGAATGATCAAAAGGAATGGGCAGCAGACCTACAGTAGTGCTTCTGTAATGCGAAGATGTTGTGAGATGGCTCGCGATGGAGCTTCGCGGGGGGAGCTCGAGACAGCGGCATGACGCAGGCACAAATGAATCGCGCGTTGCCAATTGAGGCTGTGCAAACTTGGCGTGGGAAGCACGTTCTTGTCATTGGATCCACGGTTCGGCAAGTCTTGGAACGAAACACTATCCCAACCCCCGGACGCCGAGATTGAGATGCCGGTAGTCACCGCGCCGTCAGCGGAATTGCGGGTGCTGCCATGCGAATGCCGGAGTAGAGAGCGATACTGTATGTCGAAGCACCCAGTACCTCCTCCTGCATGACGGCGATGGCATAGACAATGATGCCCGTGGATGATCAGCAGCATCCGTCAGTCCCGAGCGAGCAGATCATATTCCCGAAGGCATACTGAGTCTCTCGCAGCAACGCGGTAAGAGCGCTTACTGCCAGCAATGGGACGCCTCGTCGTAAAGGACATAGGTGAGTCTCTCCGATGTCTCAAATGCCTGAAATTGACATATGATCACGCTCTTGTCCGCTTGCCTAGGAAAGCGGTCGCTGTACTGTCATGTGTGAGAGTGCCGGGTCAAGAGCAATGACACCGATCAATCGTCAGCTTTTTCTCACCTATGTCAAGTGAGAAGTCACTCATTGTAGGTGCGCTTATGGCAGCACAGGAGCATTCAGCAGTTCAGCGATGCAGAGGTAGGCACACTCCATACAGAGTGGCAGGAAGAGCACTCATCATATACCTCTTGCCTCACGTCCTTCCTTGTCTCCTTCACAGTCGCGGCAATATGTCTTGAGCATCTCAACTGCAACGAAGTGCTGACCCTGCATATCATACGGTCTTCTATCAAGCACGATTTGATCGAGCAGGATACGATAGCAGCGTTACATTGCCATTCGACCTCTTGACCCTTCCCGCACGCACTCGCTACTGCAAGGCGTGTGATTGCCCTGAATGCTACACACCGCCTAAGGCACGCGAAATTCCCCATGGCAGCGAGGACTGGCTTGGTCTTGCGTCTGGACTCGGCCGAGTCCTCTCCTAGCGACCACAGCTCACTCTACAAAGCGACGCTCGGCGCATATTAGGCGCATGCACTGAGCGACAACACTGAAGCTGCGACCAGCAGTGACGAGCTACCGAAGGATGGCAAGACTGCGAAAGAGTTGCATTTCCGACAAGAAAATGGCAGGCCTACGCACTCGACGCTGCCTCAGCTGAAGCCTCCCTTGGCACCGATCGAGAACACCATAGGCGTCACGAAGCGCAACGGCATCGTTACTCGACCTTCGCAGCACAGGCTTTGCTTCTCAGTAGACGAACGGGAACGGCAATCACCGTGTGCGAGGTACGCATCCGAAACGATCGCCGAGGAGGCTGCGACATCTAGCGAAGACTCACACAATACCAAGAATCGGCTCATATCCGGACCAGCGGTCGCACCATACTCACGTCCTCTCCGCGTGCCCACCCCAGACGGCGTTCCAAGCTGGCCAGGCGCAAGTACTACATCCTTCGTCAGACGGCAGTCTCAAATCAGTCTTCGCTACGCTTTGATTGACTGGGTACATGGTCGGCCAGGCAGTGGACGAACCCTGCGAGCAAGCATCAGTCAGCTCTGCCGCCGCAAGCAGAAGCCCGCTTCTCGTCCGTGGCGGCCACCACTGAGCGGCCACGAGACCTTCCGCTTCGGACTCGAGGGCGGGCATCCTTTCCAATCTGGCGTCCAGGTTCTGGGACTACAGAACGAGCTCCTTGACCAACAGCATACGACCGACAAGGTCGCGGACAGGCGACGATGTGGCGGATACTTCGCTCTCTCTGATCGCGGTATGGGCGGGAGGATCCGGATTCCATCCAGCAATCCACCCGCAAGGGAAGACATGCGTGCTGCTGCCGTGTTGCAAACGGCTCGTAGTCTGACGGCCACGGCTGGCATCGTATCTCCCTTATCAGGCTCTGTTCGCACCCAATCGCCTCAACATGGAGATGCGGTACTTGAGCACGTTAGCGCCCGCGTAACGCCAAAGCATGTCAGATCCCGTCGCTCGGACAACTCACCTCACGGCGCGACACGCACTCGAGATCTAATGCATGCTTTCCCGGCCCCACCTCTGCCAGATGTGACTACCCACGTGACGCGTCCGAAGAGATCACAGAAGCGGATCAGTCTCTTTCCCTTTCCGACCTCTACAGAGACTACAAACACGTTGAGCAGCAGCTTAGACGCAGGTCTCCAAACTACAGCATCGGAGAGCTTCGCGAATGGATTTTCTCGCCAGCGCACAAGCGCGATGACACCTGTCGATGCTCCCGCGGCTGGAGTTGGATGTGTGATCTCAGGGTCTGGACTATCTGAGCAGCGGGACCATCTGACCAATCTCGAGCCAACGTCACGCACCGTGACCATTCCTTCCATTACGACTGCGAGTCCTCCATCTCCACCCGCACGCGTAGCCGCTGAGCCTCCGAGCACTAACGAAAATGTATCGCACCGCTCTCTTCGCTCACAGCTCTCCCGTGCCAAGGCTCTAGGTGCTCTACGCTTCACTCGCTCCGGGTCAGTGGTCTAGCTTACTCCTGGTCACAGGCGCGAGCGCTCACAGGCGATCGGCTGCGTACCTGTGACGGTCACGAGCTGGGGCAAGGTATGCGAGCATCGTCTTGAGAGTCATGGAGCTGCGGAAGGTCAAATTGGTGGGTACGACGGGGCAAACGATGCCGGAGGCGGTATGCAAGGCAAGCAGATGGTTTGCTTGAAATGTAAACTTCGTGGGAGGCTCCAGAGAGCAAGGGAAGTGCTGGGAAGTGGCAGAAGTGGATCGAGGAGATAAGAGGGTGACGGTAAAGTCCTGGACCTGAGGTGATCGCGTAGAAACATCCCATGATACGATAGGAATGATGAAGCAGCGGTGCGAGCCGACTTGATGAATTCGTAATACTCGTCCAGATCTCAGTCATGGCCGTCGTGATATGTACACATCTTAAATAACTTTTCGTCTTCCCCCTTTCAATCACCTTTTCACAATCTACACTTCCGCCTTTTCTCCTTTCCTTCCAATCTAGTGCTTAGAGGGTCCCCAGTGGTGGGCATTGCCCCAAGGCCCCTTCTGGTCTCCACCGTAGTGGTGGTTCCAGCCATTGCCCCAACGATAGCCGGACGCAGTAGCAGACGCGGACGCAGTCCCACTTCCAGTAGCTGAGCCGGTTGCCGACCCAGAGGCAGATACCGTAGCCGAAGCAGTCGCCGAAGCAGTGCCATTACCATACCCACCACCGCTTCCGCCGCTGCCCGATCCGATCAGCGGGGTGAACGAGCCGGTAGCCCTGATGTCTCTGCTCGAGAAGCCTGCAAAGACGCCAATGGTGCTAGTGCCGATGACCCAGTCCTGGGAGATGATGTCCCAGTAGCTGATATCGCGTCGCATGAGCTCGAAAGTCGTTGTGGCGCTGGCGCCGATTGGCACGCAGTGCGATGCACCGGCCGAGCTCATCTCCTGTGGCTGCTGTAGTGCGGAGCTCAAGCCCTGCCGCGAGATCATGAGATTAAAGTGTTGTCAGGCAAATCCACAGTGCGAATGGAGTCCAGAGCTGTTGCAATATGTTCAGAGGTTGTCGGTGAAACTGCGCTCGGTAGAGCAGACTGAAATCGTGCTGTATGTCGGTCGTGCCATTCACATAGCGCACCGAGGGTAACGTCTAGGCGGAATCGCTGGCATAGGCGACCTTCATCATTGCGAGTTGAGCAGCTGTAAGGCGCATTACAAGCAGATATGCATCTCTCCAAGAGCACTTGGCCTAGCAACTGACTGTGGACCTTCAGTGCTATCAAGCGTTGCTGCATATTGACAGATGGAGCTTCAAATACCTCGATTTCATTATTCTTAAGTCAGTGAGCGGATGAAATGAAATTCGAAAGGAATAAGAGATCTGCGCTGGTCCTGGCACCATCACACGTACGACACCTGGTAAGATGCTTCGATCGTAGTGTTTATGAGACCCCGCTGTCGAGCCATAGGCACGCGACTGGGACGACGTGACCACCGTCGTGCGCGATCGGTAAGTCGTCAAGTCCAGATATGATGTTTTGAAAGGCTTGCTGAGTAGTCGCTGATGGCGGCAGTAGTGCAGACTGACATCTTCATAGTGGTGGCATCAGCGTGGCCGCAACGTCAATGCACTCTGCCACATGGAAAGACCTGCTCGCACAATCCTTGCTAATGGTCAGGGCGCGCATCAAGAGTAGTCGCTGAACATGTATGGGCACAGATGGAGCGGGCGTTCCCGATCCGGCAAGTATACCGAGCGCCAAGATTCGTGTTTTCGACCCGCACGCCATGATGCCCACATCGAAGACCTCACCTGCTTTAGACGACGCCGACGCATCACCTTCATTCAACGACCACCGAAAATACCGTCAAGATGGTAAGTCAATGTGCGCGGAAATGCTGTGCGACAGTTTGGAATCATCAGCAGAGTCGCTGGAGATCTGGGAGGGAGAGATGGAGCAATGCAGTGAAGGACGACAGCGGACGACAGCGGACGACTCGGAGGATGGAAATGAGCAACCCATGTCGGCTTTCGATCAATCTGAGCATGGCGATGCAATGAAAGTGCGCATGTGACGAGAGGGTTGGGAGAAGAATGCAGGGCTCTCGCTGGATTTATGGCGCATTTGCTGGAAGATGGACGATACCACACAGCACACCCCAACTAACCATCCTCTCCCCACCAGGTCAACGTCCCCAAAACCCGCCGCACATACTGCAAAGGCAAGGACTGCAAGAAGCACACCCAACACAAAGTGACGCAATACAAGGCCGGCAAAGTACAATCGACCCCACAACCCTGCACCCTACGAACAGCCGTCTAACATACAGCTCAGGCCTCGCTCTTCGCCCAAGGAAAGCGCCGCTACGACCGCAAGCAGTCCGGCTACGGAGGTCAAACGAAGCCCGTGTTCCACAAGAAGGCCAAGACGACGAAGAAGGTTGTGCTCAGGCTGGAGTGCACGAGCTGCAAGACCAAGGCACAGTTGGCGTTGAAGCGATGCAAGCACTTCGAACTTGGGTATGTTATATTGAGGGATTGGGGGGATGGAGCGGAGGTGCTGACATACTGTGTAGTGGTGACAAGAAGACCAAGGGTGCGGCACTGGTGTTCTAGTTGGCTCGCATGGAGATGTGATGGTTGGGGTGACATGGGAGTGATGGCAATGAGTCGGCAGCAAGCCATGAGGAGAGTCGCAGCACTCTAAGGCATGGGCAGGTCATATTCGATGTGCTCGAAGTGAGCGACATACGGCTATCGCTCAGCGACAAAGCTGTGGGGGCTGCTACATGACAGCTCTCCATCAATCCATCAACTCATTCACACCCCCATCTTCTCGGCCGTAGCCATCAAGCTCCCGATGAACGTAACGATCAGCCGCGTCCTCAAACTTGTGATGTCTTCCGGTACAAGCCAGATCGTCGCTCCCATCTTCCTTGCAATCGAGATAGCCAACTTAGCATTGGCATACTTTTCCTCGTCACTCCTGCCCTGCGCAACGAGATCGTAGTCCACATAACTGCTCTTCATGCCGTTCAGCACATCGAGGAAGAACACCCCGTTCGACAAAGTCGAGTCTTTGAATGACCGAACTTGCGTTGACTTTCCACCCTTGGAAGCAGTGGAATTCGCCCAAGCAACCATATCCGAGTCGCTGATCTCGCGCTTGCCCATACGTTGCGCGAGCGCGCCGAGCGTGGAGACGATATCACGACGCATGAGCTGCCAGACCATGCCGAGAGTGAGAGTGCGCTGGCCATCGGTGATATCTGCACCTTGAAGCCCAACCAGCGAGAATCGATTAGCTTTGCCGATTTCGACGGCGTAGTTCGTGTTCTCCACAGCTTTGAAGCGCGAGAGGCCGGACTTGATGACAAGGAACTGCTCATCTGGGTCTACGGGTGCAGTGGGTGCAGATGCATTTTCCTTCGGCTTGTTGACGTGGCGTTGATTGACACTCCCTGGTATGACTTTATCGTAGGCTTGCAGAAGGACTATGCCGTCGCGGAGGTCATCGAAGAAGGAGACGACTGTGGGTTTGACGTTCAGCGAGTTCAGCCAGAGGGTGAAGACGCGGGCTTCTCGTTCGCCCTCGGCGTCGAAGTCCTCGATCTCGGCTTTCTCTTCTTCTGTGATCGGGTCGAGGCCAGGGTGGTTGTTGAAGAGGTTTGCCACGAAGGCGAGGTTGAGCTTTGGGTTGCCGGCTACGAGGGAGGTAGGTGTCAGGAACTTGCGGCAATCGAGTCGGTCGGCGTTCTGGAGGACTTGTTCCGCGCGTTGCAGGAGGTCTGGTGTTTGGAGTGGGCCGCGGGAGCAGATCTCGGGTTTGAGTTGATTCATCAGGACAGTGTAGTTCTCGCCGTCCTTGACATCTTTGGAGAAGTTTTGCACTCTGCATCGAAGTCAGTGATCTGCACGCTCGAATGTGACTTCCATAATGCTCACCTCCTTTGCCACCCTGCATTTTTCAGGTGGTAGTTAAACCATCTCAGTAAGATCTGCTCAGGCGGCAATCGCAAGAACTGCTCCAACGTCTCGCCATCTTCCAGTAGTCGGTACAACTCAGGATGCAGCTTGATATCGATCTTGCCCAGCAGGCCTCGCCGGATTACCTGCCAGATCAGTCCGAGAATCAGATGCTCCCTCACCTCAATGATGTCGCCGCTGCCAATGTTGACCACTGAACAGCCGATACCCTTCGCGGACTCGATCACAATATTGTTGTTCTCTGTCATGTGGAACGCGTTGAGCTTTTTGATCTTCTTCCCCTCCCTGTTCAGCACGCGCTCATCGATCGTGTCTGGTACGCTGTCGTTGATGAGCTTGGCGAGCACTAGCCCATCCTTGCAGTGATCAAACATCTCGAAGGTATCTGTCGGAAACGGCAGCAAGTTGCCAATATCTGGATCGCCTGCCAGTACCGCATTGATGTGTCGTGTGAACTCAGTGCGCTCGTCCTCGTTGATCGTATGTTGTGAGCTGCCTGTTGCACCGCCTACTGTGATGCGGCCACCTCCAGTCCCACCACCTACGCTGCTCTTCTGAGCATGCCCAGGTGAGCTCTGCGCGCCGCCGTTGCCCTGTTGTGCATTGCTCAAGCCCCGTGATCGCACAGGGACTGCAGTCGTGCGCTGCTGGGCTGGCGAGGACTGCCGTAACTTCGCAATGAGGTCAACATAGTCGTCCAGCTCGACTCTGCGTGAGCTGTCTAATTCCACCTCCCTCAGGGCTTGCCGCACTACATCGTATGGCTGCCTCTCGGAGTTTTGAGTTGCCTTGATCGCTGTTGACTCGTCGATGTACCCTCGGTCGTCCACGTCCAGTTTCCGGAAGGCATCGGAAAGGCCGTATATCTCGTTTTGCTGGAACTGAGGGTACTTCCTGGAGCATCAGTCAGCTTTGGCCATGTTCTTGAATCCACTGTGCATACTTTTGAAGCTTGAGGACATTCATGGTGCCGGTAGGGTTCCGATGCTGACCAGAATATGTCAAGGTGGAGGTTTCGTATCAACTATCAATATGAGAGTGGAGCACAATATTCATTCGGCAGCCTAGACGATCAATCGTTGCACAGCCGAATGTTGCGCGTCCTTTGCTTCCGTGCTGATCTTTTGGCGACTCGTGCTGGCTGAATCGTCACTTCGTAACGTCGGGTGGTGGGGCAGGAACCCGCGCCACAATGTGTGGCTGTGCTGCATGGGAAGGTGCGAACCTAAGGCTGCTATTTCTAAACCGATTGTATATGGATCCATCATCTCCGACTTGGCTCTTTGAATCGACTCATTCCGTCGAGAGTGTAGTCTCACACTGCGATATACTTCAGCCAAAGCAGGAGGCACCACCTATTGCTTGGGAACGTGACCTTGAGCGTTTTCAGTATTGATATGAACTTCGACCGAGGCTTTGATCGGCAAAGAACGGTAAAGGCAAATCGTCAATGATGGCATTGTGTCTACTCATGTTGACTTTTCTTACTTCTCACTATCTACACTCCCACGCTTCACAATGTTCAAATCAATCACCACTCGTGCCGCAAGGCAGCTCATACAACCCACAGTCGCTAGCCGACGATGTCTTCACGCGCCGGTCGCCTTCGACTGGAAGGACCCATTGGGTGCTGCGAACATGTTCACTGAAGATGAATTGGCGATAGCAGAGACAGCAGAGTCATATTGCCAGGAGCGCATGCTTCCTCGAGTGCTTGGTGTGCGAGCCTCTCTTGCTTACATGATGTCACCATGCTGACGATATCGCAGAGGCATACAGAAACGAGGACTACGACAAGAGCATCCTGACCGAGATGGGCGAGCTTGGGCTGCTCGGTGCAACGATCAAAGGCTACGACTGCGCAGGCGTCTCGTCAGTAGCATCTGGTCTCATCACACGAGCAGTCGAGCGTGTAGACTCGGGCTACCGAAGTGGCATGAGTGTGCAGTCGTCCTTAGCGATGGGTGGCATCGAAGAGTTCGGCACAGAGGAGCAGAAGGAGAAGTTTTTCCCTGGAATGGCTAAGGGGAAGATCATTGGCTGCTTTGGCCTGACCGAGCCGAACCATGGCAGCGATCCTGGATCAATGGAGAGTACAGCGAAGCCACATCCAACCAAGGAGGGATACTACAGTCTCAGTGGATCGAAGACGTGGATCACGAACTCGCCAATTGCCGACGTGCTCCTCGTCTGGGCAAAGCTGCAAGAGACTGGCAAGATCCGCGGCTTCCTCGTCGAGCGCAGTCAATGTCCACCTGGCACACTCGAGACACCCAAGCTGGGCGACAAGAACGGTCTACGCGCCAGCTTGACAGGCATGATCCATATGGACGGCGTGCCGGTCGCCAAGGAGATGATGTTCCCCGATGTCGAGGGTCTGCGAGGTCCATTCTCTTGCCTGAACAGCGCCCGTTATGGTATCGCTTGGGGCACGATTGGCGCATTAGAGGACTGCATCGCCCGCACGCGCGAGTACGCGCTCGAGCGAAAGCAGTTCAAGGGCAACCCAATTGCGAAGTATCAGCTTGTGCAGAAGAAGCTCGCGGACGCTACGACAGACGCAGCGTTTGGTATACTGGCAGCTCACCACGTTGGACGCTTGAAGGACGAGGGCAAGGCGGCTCCGGAGATGATTAGCATGATCAAGAGGCAAAATTGCGATCGTGCACTTATCAATGCGAGGACACTGCAGGAGGTGTTTGGAGGCAATGCTGTCAGTGACGAGTACCACATTGGCAGGCATGTGTCGAATTTGTTCGTGACACAGACATATGAGGGTCAGAGCGATATTCATGGTGAGTTCCGAAAGAGATGGGCTTCGGAGAAGTACTGTACTGACCTTCTTCCAGCATTAATTCTTGGCCGCGCAATCACAGGCATCCAAGCCTTTGTTTAGGTGTTGAGTGACGGGACGACTCGAATGTCAACCTACGCTGTTAATATCGTGGCTCTCAAAGGAATGAGTCTGGGGCATTGGTCCTCTGTCGACCTGAACGTTACCGAGTCGGGAGGGATGGTCACTGCTCGCTGAGATCACGGACCTGGGGTGCGCAAGA
>JAVRRP010001277.1:0-10337 GCA_036872775.1 Oleoguttula sp. CCFEE 5521 | reverse complement strand
GCCCATCTTTCCCAAGCGACGAGGTAGGAATACGAGCTGGAAGCCCCGACGTGACCTATTCATTCGGCGCTCGAGACCGGCCTTGCACGCCTCATGAAGCGCGGGGGAGCGATGTGAGCTGACACCAGCAACGCCATCCGACGTTCTCTTTGCGCAGCCGCGGCATAAGACTGTCGAGTGCAGCCACACGCACAGCTCTGGCCTGAGCAGACAGCTTGCTGCCCACTGGTGGGAGTATAAGAGACTCGCTGTCCTTCCTTCTCAATCCCTTCCTTCGAACCTTAGCTTCAGCTTCATCAGTCTTGTCCACTTCTTGTCATACAGCCGCTAATATGGGCAATTCTACTGAAACCAACGGTCAGTCCAACGGCAACAGCAATGGCCATACCAACGGCCATACGTCCTCCCTCCCAGCACTTTCCCAAGACGCTTCCTCTTTTCTGAAACATGAATACGATTTTGTCATCATCGGTGGCGGCACCGCAGGCTTGACTCTCGCGGCCCGTCTGACTGAAGACTCCAACGTGACTGTTGGCGTACTCGAAGCTGGCAAGAACAAGCTAGGCGACTTCCTCGTGGACACTCCAGCGCTGTACCCACAGATGCTGGGTAATGAAGAATATGACTGGAAGTTTATGACCGAGCCGCAGAAGCACAACCATGGGAAGCGACATCATATCCCACGTAAGCAACAACCGCCGGGTTTCTGCTCGTGTAGAGACAATCTCGATGCTGACGAGAATTTGATAGGCGGCAAAGCTCTAGGCGGAAGCTCAGCGATCAACTATGAGATGTGTAGGTCTCTACAATTCACACCTACTGAGCCTCGAGTACAAGACGTCTCGTACTGCAGCAGAACTGACCAACCCCAACAGACGTCCGCGGCTCCACCCAAGACTTCGACGACTGGGCCGTCATCCTCGATGACCCCGCATGGTCTGGCGAGAATATGCAGCGCTACATGCGCAAGCACCAGGGTCTCGAGAAGCCCGCTCAAGTGGTGTCAGATCGCAAAGCTACACCCACTATCGACATCAACCACGGCACTGAAGGTCCAGTACGGACTTCGTTCAACGATTTCTTCCTTCCCATTGAGGACGATGTGATTGCAGCCGCGAACGAGGTCACTGGACTGTCCGAGCATCCCAAGGACGCCTGGAGTGGCGATCATATTGGCTTCTTCAACACACTTGGGAGCGTTATTCGAAGTGGTCCGGATAAGGGGAAGCGCAGTTATGCTGCTCGAGGGTACTTCCAGGCCAATGCTGGGAGACCAAACTTGCACGTTCTGTGCGAGGCCGCGGTACAGAAGATCGAGCTCGAGGGCAAAAAGGCTGTGGGAGTGAGCTTCCGCTATGGTGGTGAGACGCATTCCGTCAAGGTCAAGAAGGAAGTACTGCTCTCCGCGGGGACGATCCAGTCACCTCAAGTACTTGAGTTGTCTGGCATTGGCGCACGAGAGGTCCTCGAGGCCGCGGGAGTGCAGTGTAACGTCGACCTTCCAGGTGTAGGCGAGAACTATAACGACCACATCATCACAGCCCTCGGCTGGGACCTTGCACCAGGCGTCCCGGGTCTGGAAATGATATACGATCCCCAAGTCATGGAGGGTGCTCTGAAACAGCTGAAGGAACAGCAAGGCGGTCCACTCTCCTGTATCAGCTCAACGCAAGGCTTCTTCCCATACAAGCTTTTCGCTACTGCAGACGAACAAGCCGAGATCATCTCGTCGATCGAGAAAGGACTGCCTTCGCTCTCGCCCTTCCAGCGAAAGCAATACGAGCGCACGCTCGAGCATCTCAAGTCCGATAAATCAGCGAACCTGCAATTCGTCTTCATCGCCCACAAGGGCAATTTCGAAGACGGTGTTCTCGATCAGTCCAAGCTCTTCGCGCCACCTACAGTGCCTGGTGCGCCATTCGGCATCACTGCAGTGATCTGTCTGGAATATCCGCTCAGCAGGGGTTCAGTGCATATCAAGAGCTCCGACGTAGCTGAGCACCCACGACTTGACCCGGCCTATCTGGCGCATCCGGCTGATGCTGCGGTGCTGGCAGCAGGGGTGAAGTTTCTGGACAGACTTGGGAAATCTAAGGCGCTGGAGGGAAAGCTCGCGAAACGCCATCAACCTGCTGGGAATGCGGATTTGTCGGATACGAGGGAGGCCATCAAGGTTGTGCAGGATCTGGTCGTGTCGGAGTATCATCCAATTGGCTCGTGTGCGATGGGCGAGGTCGTTGACTCGAAACTGAAGGTCAAGGGCGTGGAGGGATTGCGTGTAATCGATGCTTCGGTGTTCCCGAACCATGTCTCGGGCAATATCTGCTCATCAGTCTATGCCACTGCGGAGCATGGAGCGGACATCATCAAGGCTGAATGGAAGATAGGAGTGGCGGCTGCCTGAATGACTGGTCGCTAGGGCACGGCTCCCTCGATACGATGTACAGCATCCCGACCTTATTTTCATACTTGTGTGCATCAATGGGCCAGGAAACGCTCCTCGTCTAGTCTAGACCTCGCAGCCCAACTTTCCGTGATCCAAGTTGCCTCAACCACCCTGGGGACTTGGCGACGGCTGGCCAAAGCCTCTTTGATCTTGTCAAAGTTTCTGCCTTGCGTCGCCACGACAATGTGAGTGATGTCGCCTGCTTTCAAGTCCGCTACAGCCGTGCCACCCGCGAAAGTGAACAGCGTCGCTTCGGCAGTGAGGCCATCGTTGAACCAAGCCGTCAATCCTCCAAACATCCACCCCGGCATGTCATCGAAGTCAGGATCCTCAGTACGAAGTTGCCGCATAAGCAACGCCGTATCCTCCTTTTCGTCGTCCTCAGCTTTGATCGCCGGATCGTTCAGCATCTCCAGCAACTCCGCCTCGTCCACGTTCCTGCAATAGCTGTCTCCATACTCATCAACGTTCCCCTCCCAGTCCTCCTCAATTAAACCCTTCTTGACAGCATACACATGCCTTTCCTTCTCCATCGGCAACCGCAGCCTAGGCTTCCCAACGTCCGCCTCGCCCATAGCGACAGCGTCGTAGAGCCACCTTGGCTTGATGATGTTCCTCTCGCCTCGCTTAATCACCGAAGCCACCTTGACTAGGTTGCGATCAGCCACGCAGATGGTTTTCGGATCCTTCTCCGAGGCTACGACAGTACCGCCATTGGCCTTGACGAGCGCCTCGATCTCAGTCTTAGACTTCTTCAGCGGCTTGAGTGCTTCGGTCATGACGAAGAACGTCATGCCATCGAAGACTTTCGTCGCTGGCCCAGCGTACGCAGTACTGAGGTCTTGCTCTTCCTGACCCTGGATGATGAGAGCACGTTTGCGCTTCCTGGTCGACCTTTTCTTTCGCTCATCGTCGACCTTGAATTGTTTGTCCTTCCTCCCTTCCTCGATGTTCGCGCGTAGCGTCTTGAACTCGGAGAGCGTCAAACCTTGTTCCCAAGTCTTGTCATTGCGCAAGCGCTTGAACCGCGGAAAGCGCAGAGTGCAGCCTGTGGCGAATTGAGGTGTGCCTGTCACCTCTGCAGCTTTCACTTCGAGGACAACAGAGTCGGATGGATGAATCCACTGATCGGGCTTCTCGTATTGGCGGTTCTCTGCGAAGCCACCAAGCACGACGAGAGGTGGAGGGTTGCTAGCGTCCCAGTCCTGCCACTTGCCATCTGTGCGATGGCGGACATCTTGGTAGTCAGCTGCTGTGAAGCCACCACCCACCTTGAAGAACGATAGACATTTCTGTGGATCTACCTGCGCGTACTGTACAGCCTGCTGATCTACGCGGAGGCCGCAGAGGAAGCTGCTATGGTTGCCACCACGCTTGCCGGAGCCCCAATAGGCGCCAATGACGACACAGTCGAGAGCTTCGCCAAACTCGGTCATGTACTCTGGCTTGACTTTAATCCAGTCGTCATTGCGTTCGTTCAGTCGATATGGCGAGCGTGGGTTCTTGAGCACAAGTCCTTCAGCTCGATTTGCCACTACTTCACGAAGTAGTGGCTCGATCTCGGAGGCAGTGCGCGCTTCGACATAGGGATGTATCTCGAGGCGTCGCTCAACGGTATGTACGCTCGCATTGAGTGCTTCTCGGCGCTTGCGCAGTGTGTACTTCGTCAAATCCTTCCCATTGAGGTAGAGGCAATCGAAGACTTTGTACAGTGGGCGGGTGTGCGTTGACGCGTTAGAGTCGTTGGACTGCTCTGAGATGGCGGCCGTCTTCAGCCTGCCGAAGGGCTCCATCTTATCATGTATCATGTCCCAAGAAATCATCTCGCCATCCAGGATGATGCTGCGTACGCCGGATTGAAACGCATCGCGGATGAACTTCGTCAGTGAGCCAGATTTATCACTCAATCCATGCCCGTAGAGATCTGTGTAGTCCTTGCCTTTCCGTGAGTAGAACATCGTCCTGTTGCCACCAGGTGCATCGACGTCCTCCTCAAGATGCAACTGCATCCGTTCTCCATCCAGTTTGTCCTCGATCCAGAAGGTATCATCGTCCTCAGCGGGCTTCATGCGTGCAACCATCTGCTCCATGGAACGCATCTGGAATTGAGCAAGCTGCGGCTGAAAGCATTGCATCAGGTGGATGTTCCTCGCCTCGCCCTCGAGTCTCATGCCAGGGTCATACAGCTCCCAGCACACTCGCTTGAGACTGCTCGAGATATTGAAGAGGTTTTCGGCATCCGGGTGCCAGATCTCGAACAGCGTCTTCTCCGTAGCACCGATCTTCATCTGACGAAGGATCATACGAATGAGCCACATGAGCTCTTCTGCACACATGCGAGTATAGAACTCCTGAATGATCGGAAGCTGGTTCTCTTCCTTCTGTGCCACACTCAGCTGATCGAGAAGTTTATTGACTTCCGCGATGCTCATATTACCTGGCGAAGAAAGCATAGGTCGCTTACTGATGACTTCGAAACAGCGTCCAGCGAAGTCGCCAGTCATCTGACTCGACGATTTCATGCCAGGGAGCTTCCAGTGCAGCATCTTGTGGCCATCATCGCTGTTCTTGTCGATCTTCATCATCTTGACAAGCAATTTGCCGATGGTCAGTTCCTTTAGGCCGTACATGCCGCGATCCTTATCGCGATCCGGAATGATCAGACGCATGGCTGGGAAGATATCGTTCCCTACCTCCTTCCGCCATCGGCCGATGAACCGCTCAATAATGGTGCGGCGAATATCGTTCGGATTCATGCCACCACGAGGGCCGACTTTTCGCCTGTTGACCACCGCTCCGGCAGGCTTCCTCTTGTTCTCTTGCAGTGGATTGAAGAGATTCAGGTACAGATCCGCAAAAGGCAGGGTCTTGTGCTTGTTCTTTGGTCGGTTCGGGTACTTTTCGTCGAGCTCACGTTCGGTCATCTCGCCATGGCCATACATCATCTGAGCCTCGTTCACAGCGTCATCGTCCATAGCGTGAATGTCCACCATGGTGGTGTCGTCGTCGGACATGTTTGCGCCCTGACCTCTGTGGTAAGCAGAAGTTTTGAGAGGGTGCCAATATCGCTCTGTGTCACTCCTCACACCATGAGGTCTTTCAGTCTTTAGCACATTCGCGCCTGCAAGGCAGCAATCAACTAGCGCGTGTTGAACGCGAGAGTGGACCAAGGCCTTTAGGACTAAAACTCTGTACACGCGGTACAGTGGCTCTGGTCCAGAAGACCCTCATTTGTGCAGGCGTGACCTGTCCGATATGGATCTATATATGCACTGTGGGTAGAGGAGGGAACGAAGACGCGTCAAGCTTGAGTAAAGTATGCACGCGAATGACAAAAGAACCGGACCGCTCAGCGATTCACTACAGATGCAAACGCTGATATATGCAATGCCGCGATAGTATATCTGTGCGTACACTGTCACCGAGAGTGTTATTTCCCATCGTGCTCGTCAACATAGCACCGACTCCGACTCGTGGATGCAGCGCAGCATATGCTAGCGGTATCAATCGCGTTGACTTCTAGAGCGGTCCGCTTCTTTTGTCATTCGCGTGGTATGGTACGACTTCTGTCACCAACAATGCCAGGGAACATCACTTCGTAAGCCTCTCGCTCAATCATCCAGCCAGCTAGACCTAGACCGACATTGACCCCACGCACCTGCCAAAGATGATCATACGACGTCGAGACGATATCTTGCGCCAGCATGGTCGGGTCGCAACGGGTTCCATCGCGTGCGCTCTCCACTGCCGATAACACTCAGAGCCCACCTGGAACAACTCCCAATGCTGCCCTTGTGGGGGCCGCGTTAGCCTTCGGAAGACCAACGCTGCCGCAGCGACAGTCACAGACGATTGTGCCGTCAAGCGGGGCAGTCAATGGCGCATACAGAGCAGGACAGAGCAATTGGGCTTCCCAGCCGACGGGTTCCGCTACACCTCTGTCAAGGCAGTCTACCGGGCAGAGCATCAGGCAAGTGTCTGGGCTAGCGAGGATAGGCACTACGAATGCTGGGCACTTCGAGCATGACGACAGCAGTAGGAATACATCAGGCAGCAATGCGCACTCACGCCAGCCCATCAGTCCGCCCTCGGCATTGGAACGTACCGCACACAATCTTGCTGCTGGCGCACCTGCGCTACCTACGAAGCCTCGTCGCTTGTCGCAGCAGAACAGGTCCAGTAAAGAGCCTAGTCGTGATCGTACAGATGATAGCTCCATCGCCCCGACCACCTCATTTGTGCACCTCTTCGAAAGCAAGGCCATCATCGATGATACCAAGCCGAATGGCAAAGAGCGGCCCATCAGCCTGATCGCGAAGGGCATCGACAATGCACAGAGTGTTCCGACTAGATCTCCGACATTGGACGGAAGCGCAACCTCGAGAGATGAACCCTACTTCTCAGCACCAGAGGATGCAGTGGTCACGCCGGGGACCGTTCGCAAGCAGCGGTCATCGAACTTCACAACTACGTTGCAGCCACCGACTCCCACGCCACGTAAGACGGAGTTCTCGCAATCACGAAGTCCAACGCGACCCGGGAAGACTGAGCCCATAGATATCAGTAATGTACCTAGAGGTCACCCCGCACCTTCGCCGCCACCGCTCGCTCGGTCGTCTTCCGTCCAGTCCGGTCAAAGCATCACGGCTACATATCACCAAATGTACCAACGTCGCCAGACGCCTCTGACTACTGGCGACGACATTGCGAATGCCATCGTAGCCTCAAGCCTCGCATCATCTCGAGCTGGCTCGCCACGCAAGCGCGAGGCCTCACTTGCACCACCATCTCTGCGACATGGTCTAAGTACGTCACGCACGTCCAGCCCGGTGAAGAAGGGCATGCGCCACACTCTGCGCGAGGCCGAGTCCGAGTCCTCCGAGAGTGATGACGAGATGCACCCGTATGGCAAGCACAAGCGGAAACGCCACTTGCGAAAGCATCCCAACAAGCACCACGAAGGTGATCGCAAGCGATGGCGGGAGGCTGTCACCGAGCGCGAGAGGAAGCGGTATGAAGGCGTATGGGCTGCAAATCGAGGACTGTACTGCTTTATGGCACCGGCCGAGTCCGCTGGACTGAACGCCATATCAGACGTGGTCGCAGCCAATTCGGCGCTTGCAGATCAGGTCTCCAGCATCGTCGTGCGCGACATCTGGAACCGCAGTCGCCTACCAGCGTACGAGCTCGAGGCTGTCTGGGATCTAGTCGCGTCCTCACCAGATGCACATCGGCTGAGTAAGGAGGAATTTGTGGTCGGCATCTGGCTCATCGACCAGCGGCTGAAAGGCCGCAAGTTGCCAGTGAAAGTCTCACCCACCGTGTGGGCGAGTGTGCGAGGCGTGGAGGGTATCAAGATTAAGAAGTATCTTGGCTGACAGAGCCAGACCATCCTACCTTTCTCCACCACTTTCAACAACCTCCTCACCTCCAGTGACTAGCTCTCCATATTTTACGTCTTTCTTCCCCTGCTCAAGGACTTCTCTCAGGAAGCCATTGCCTACCCAAAACCCACCATCAAAGCTCATGTCATACCAGTAGTTGACCGCCACTGCGAACCCTTCCGGACCGTTGGACTGCGAGACTTTGTGGTACCACATAGCAGGGAGGTAGAACATATCACCCGCCTCCAACGTGACTCTCAGTGGCCGCGAAAGCTCCGAGTAAGCTGTCGCGCGCACATTAGGCTCGTCAGGATCCCACGTCGGCGTCGGCACAGCTTCAGCTACTTCATCAACATCGATTACCAGCTTCCCGGTCTCACCAGAAGCTGGCACATATCGCGCACGAGTGACAGGCTGCTCATTCGCGCATGCCACTTCGACCGGCGGCAGCAGGACGAAGTGCTTCTTCCCGATGATTTGGACGTAGATGTTCTCGTAGTTGTCTTTGTGTAGGGCTGTGGTGCTGCGAGAATTGCCAAGCCAGAAGTTCTGGGCATCGGGAGGTTGTTGAAGGGCTTCGGTTGCGAAGGGGACGTCGGGAGGGACGTCCGCGAGGAGTGAAGGATACTCTGTGGGAAGGTTGCCATTTTCTGATACGAAATATCATAAGTGAGCGAAGGGAAATGAAAGGGACTTGGGAAGGGAAACAAACGTGTTTGAGCGTACTTAACGTAACGATCTTTCAGCCTGCCTTCCGGGAAGGTTGAGTCTTCCTGGACGTAGCCGAGAAAGTCTTCGAAGAGTTCGTCTGTCTCGTGGGGTTCGACGAATAGGAGACTACCCTCATTTTGCTCTACGATGGCGTCTGCGTTGCTGGTTGGCGTTCAGCAACGTTCACTATTAGATGATGACTACTATGTCGTACCCCAGTGGTGTGTTTGCGACCTTGACTGTTGAATCGCCCATCGCCTTCCTCAAGTACGTTGCATTCCACTTCCGACATGCTGGCCAGTTCTTAGCTCCGCCGCGAACAACGAATGGTCGATTCTTCGCAACATAACGCATAAACTCCAAGGCTGAGGGGATGGCGGGCAGCTCGTCGACTGTGCTGCCGTTCAGCTCGTGGTAGTTGGTAATCAGATTTGCCAGAGGATCAGACAATGTGTCTGACTCCATTGATGTCCCTCGTGTCGCAAATGTTGCGACTCGACGTGGTGTAATATGGTCTATTTCAGTGATTATGTCGGCGTTAAATTCTCTCCGCCGCTGAGCCCGCTATTACGCCAATCGGAATGGGCGCATCTGTGCGTGGTCCATGTGTTTTATGTGATGAAGAACAGTCCTCAGTATTATCTCTATCGTGCTTGCCAAGTGTAGGAAGCAGTGACAACATGTTGCCAAGTCTTTTGCCACTGCGCAGGCCGCGGACGCGACATCGATGTCGATCACATCTTGGAATCCCACATGCGACGGATACTTTGATCTTCTCCATCATGTATTCTTTGCGTCGATTTCCTCGCGGTTTATCTAATCTAGCGTTCAAGCGATAAGTTCTAGGTATTTGCCATTTCCGACTGGTATCGCATCAAGGAATGGTACATCTCATTAGTCCTTGGCATATCGTGCTTTTGGCTGTCATCCCCACCAATGTAGCATCGGAGGTCATTCGTGGTGTCAATTTGGGCGGCTGGCTTGTGACAGAGGAGTGGTGAGCGACCGTGTGGAACTAATGAAAAAAAACCATTAACTAACAAGTGCAGGATCACACCCTCCGTCTTCTCATCTACACGCACGGACGATGAATGGAGTCTATGTAACGCACTCGGCAAAGACAAATGTAGATCGCAGCTTGAGAATCACTGGAAGACTTTCTTCACGCGGGACGACTTTGTCGATATCAAAGCGACTGGACTGAATGCCATCCGGATACCAGTCGGGTACTGGGCCGTCGATGTGCAGGAAGATGAGCCGTACGTCGGTGGACAGTATCCGTATCTCATCCAAGCCGTGGGATGGGCTTCAGAGATCGGACTTCAAGTCCTGATCGACCTGCACGGAGCGCCAGGCTCCCAGAACGGACAAGACAACAGTGGCCTCATCGGACCAGTACTGTTCCCTAGCAACTCGACAAACTCGGACAGAAGCCTGACTGTGTTGCGGAATTTGACCCAGGAGTTCACCAAAGACATCTATGGCAGTACAGTGACGGGCATCGAGCTGCTGAATGAGCCTCGTCTGTCGGATCCTAACTTCCCTATGACTCAATTGCGAAGTTTCTATGCGGACGCAGCAGAGATCGTCCGCAATGCCAGCACGCGTCCACTCAACATCACCTTCCACGATGCATTCTGGGGGCCGAGCTACTGGTCAAATTACGATCCGACGGATCCATCGTCCACAGCCCCGGCAAATGATCTAACGTTAGACACGCACCAGTACTATGCATTTCCACCCCAGAACAACCTCTCACATCCAGAGATCATCGACTCCATCTGTGGCATCTCCCA
>JAVRRP010001276.1:0-10340 GCA_036872775.1 Oleoguttula sp. CCFEE 5521 | reverse complement strand
TCTCAAACACCCTCCGAATAGTCCTCGTCCCAACCACAATTTTATAAGTCTCATACAACCACCATAACATGTCATCTACACTCATATCCGGCCTCGTAGCAACATACTCGCACAACGCCTGCTCAACCTCCGGGTTCAACACACGGTGTCTTCCCGTGCGCGATTCCGGCGGCTTGCCAATGCGGCCGGTCTTCTCGAGCTCGAGTTTCCATCGCCGGATCGTGCGGTCGGAGACGGAGGTGTCGCGCTCGATGGACGTCTCGTCGGCGCCGGCTTCGAGCAGCGCTTTTACGGCGTCGCGTTGGAGTTGCGTGTAGGCGCGTCCCATCATGGAAATGGAAGGAGCGAGGCGATATGTCACGCTGGGGTATTGATGGTCATATGATGTGGTTTGAGGGATGTTTGGCGAGGCGTTATGGCAGGCGCGCAAAAGGCGTGGTTGCCTTGAAATGAGATCGGCTTGGGCCGCGAGAGCCGAGGGTTGTAACCCTAGTCGGACATAACGTCCGGAAACTGGAGACAGATAGTATGGAGAGACACAATATTCCATTCACTAGCTCTTCTTCCTAGCCACAGCCCTTAACCTCACATACCCAATCCACCGACTCCCATCTTCCTCCCTCGCCACAGCCCCCTCGACCCACTCACAAACCCTCTTCACAACCTCCTCCCTTTTACTCTCGTCCACAGCTTCCAAGAAAGACGCTCCCATCAACCTTACCCAACCATCTAGCCCTCCACTTCCATCTTGCCTAGACTCCGTTGACTTCGTAGGTCTGTACTCGCTTTCGCAAACGAGCACATTGAAGCCCGCGTCCTCCAGCGCCTCACGCATCCAGTCGACAGAGGGAAAGAACCACGGACTTGCTTCTCGCGCTGCGTCAATCAAGAGACCGCCGACGGTCGTGAGAGCTGCGGTGAAGGCTGTGTGTAGTTCGGCACAGTTTCCTTTACCGCCCATCTCGAAAATGAATCTTCCACCTGGTTTCAAGGCGCGGTGCACAGCGCTGAAATATTTAGCACGCGTTTCTGGAGCTCGCAGAATCCAGTGCATAGCAGCGTTACTGAACACTTTATCCCAGTGAGCATTCGTGAGCTCATGCTGATCAAGTTCCGTGCAGTCTTGCAGCTCGTACTTCAGCTGTGAGAGTGTGTTGGACTTCTGAGCGGTAGCTATGAAGGATGGCGAGGCGTCGAGACCTAGCACATGTCCCGTATCTGTCACGCGAGATGCTATGGTCGTTGTAAGCTGGCCATCACCGCATCCGATGTCGAGGATCTTTTCGCCAGGCTGGGGCGATAGGTACTCGAGGACTTTAGTCGTAAGCTGTGGGACGAAACCAGCGGCGTTCTGGTACTTCTCGGAGGACCAGTGGTCTGCTTTATTATTTGCCATAGCATCCCTGGATTGCGATATCGTCTTAGCACATAGTCCGCCTTTAGATGTTGTCAAGTACAAGTAAAGCTTCCAGCTACGCCGATCGCGGAGCTAAGCTTCTCCGCACTCGGTAATAGCTTTGGAAATGGCTATGCTTGACCGCACTCGCCTTTTCGCCGGCGAATCACTTCAGCCAACGGCAAGTCATCTTCATCGTAGAACTCGGCTTCTTCATCCAGTCCGAAGTCTGCAAGTCGTTCGCCCTCCTTGTTCCGCCACCTGTACCTGGCGTCAGCATGGTGAGACACCAACAATGTAGATGGCTTTACATACGCTTCTTCGCCTTCAAACTCCGCTGTGGGCTGACGGCCTGTGGCTTCCTCGACGTCTAGTTCAGGATCGTCGCCATCTGAGTACACTGCCTCGCTGTCGTCATCGCGCGCCGCATCGATGAGGTGCTCGTACCGCTCGTGGAAGGGCTTGCGACGAACGACGAGCTCTCCGTTGTCGTAGCGCTGATAGTCTGCTTCTTGCCGTCTGCGGAAGTCGTCCGGATCTAGTGACTGCGTAAAGCCTTCGCCAGAAGTCGAGACGTGCGGAACGCGGTACACTCTATCCGGGTCCGGTGGTGGCCAGGGCTTGCTCGGTTCTAGGTCACAGTGAATCTGTCAGCGTGTGCTCGATCTGAAAAAGGCCGTGAAAGTGTGCATACCGTCAATCTCGTTATGTTCAAACACCAACCCACTTTCGACACTCAAATTCCTCGCCAACGGCCAGACCCAAGTAAGCACATTCCACGTCCCAAATGCTTGGCAGAAGTTCGACCAGATTCCGACATCCCACGGAAACTCTTGGGAGTCTATGCGTACCTGAACGCCATTCGCGCCTTCCAGATAGCCACCCATGGTACGTGCTCGACGGCGCAAAGTCTCATGACGCTCGACTTCCCAGCCTTCGATCGTGGTCATGTTGAGGGCGAGGTCCCAAATCGTGCGGCCGAGCAATAGTGTTAGCGCGAAAAGGACGAACGAGTTCGTCACTGTAAGAATGAATAGGTGGGCTAGCTGGTAGACCGATGGCCCGAGGTACTGCGAGAATTAGGCGGCGCAAACACAACGTTCATTGGCAAGGAGTGACTGACGCTTGGAAGATTGCGGTTCTGCCAAAGCACTGCACAGCGAATATAGAGGTAGTATTCGAGGTACGACATTGCTAAGACAGCATAGAAGATGAAGCGAGTAAAATGCGGGAGCGTAATATGAGAGACGCAATTCGCTGCAAGAAATCGTTACTTACAGTGACCTACATCTTTACTGCAGGAGTGGCCTACCTGTCCAGACGCAGTGATGGTCCATCTTCATGATGCATCTGGTGAAAGTGTCAGAGAAGCCGACTTTGCTGCCGAGCTGGCAGTCGCCACAGACCTGTTGCAAGTCTTGCAGTGATGTGCGCGAGGAGGTTTAGGCATCTCGCATTTCCTGCAGTATCGTTGCCGAGACGACTTGTCTACAGGAGCATCTGCCTGAGCGTATGGCGGCGCGACGTGCTCATACCAGTCGTTCGGTATGCTTCCAGGGTCGGTGAAGCATGTCCGTAAGTAGCAGACCAGCAAGGCTGCTACCAGACCATTGAACCAGTAGGTATCGCCGGTTGACAGTTGGCCAGGCTCGATCTTGTGGAAAAGATATTGTGAGGTGAAGGCCAGGAAGGAGACAAGGAGGACCACGCCAGGGACGGCAAGGCGTTCGAGGAGAGAAGTGGTCATCTTTGCTAGGCCGCTGTCGATTGTTCGTCGACCATGCAGTCACATACAGGTGAGTGCTTTTCGTGGTTCTTCAACCCGGAGTAGTCGCGATTTGTGGTGTGCTTCCAGCTGCAGGGGCGATCGGGACGGAGCGGGAACCGCCATCCGGTCGATCGCTGTGACAGCAACCAGGTACTGTACTGCCCACCGTTGCCGAGATGGACGACGAAGTGTTCCATGCAGTGGTAGTAGTAGATCATCTATGTCTGCGCACGAGACTGGCCCTACTACGCTAAACATGCAAAGATATACGGTGCCGGGCTGTTAACACAATTGTCTCCAACCGCGACGTCACTCCTGGAGTTTAATCGTGATGTCGATCTTTGGATTTACACCCGTTGCTGTCCGCGGATTGCGATCTATCGTAGGTCGCTATTGAGCCAAGAGAAGGCAGTCTATGAACAGAGGATAGTGATAATCTGGGCAACTCCACCCTGAACCACCGGCAAGTGAAAGCTCCATTCGCTCTCCAAGGTCGAAGCCCTAGCTTGAGCCCATCGTAAACGGCATCACTGTACAGGCATCCAGACCAAGAGCTGTGGCTAACCCGACGTTGCGCGCCTTTGATCTGAGCACATGGTCTTGAAATCTGAGTATCGACGAGGGCAGGAAGGAGCAGCAGCGCGATCCTTCGAGGCGCGCAGGCTTGAACCTAGCAGGATATGGAACGACCAAGGGTGTCATTCGAAGAACAAGAGTCGCTGAACGACCTTGTGCAGGTCGCTGAGAGCGCAGGCACGGGGCACGAAAACAATGGCCAAGACTACTTCAATGATGGGGTTCCGGATGGGGACGCGGCAACGGAGGACACTGCCTCTACGGCTTCGCAGCCCGGGAAGCGCAGGAGAAGAGCGTCGCTGTCCATCAAGATACCGCCGTCGCAAGTCCAGGTCGGGATAGCGTTCACTGCGCTGCAGTACTTGCCGATGCCTGTGCTGGTGCTCAATTCGAGCAAGCAGGTAGTAATGGCCAACGAGGCAATGGGCAGGCTGCTTGGGATAGCCCCGATCTTCTCGAGCGTTGGGGACTTTGACAATAGCGACGCGCCAGTCGCGAGTGAGCAAACAAGTCAGACTGCGAGTGAGATACTCGAGGGTATGACGCTTGGTCAACTGGGTCTGGATCTGCTGCAAGGTGGCTCAGCCATTTACGTGTCATGGGAAGACATTCTCCACAACGTTGTTGACGACGCTGCAAAGATACATGAAGCAGCTCAGCGAGCGCACTTGGAGTCGGAGACGGATAACACGCCACTTGCGTCGCATCACAAACGTTCGCCCTCAACTTCCTCAAAGGTCAGCCACCGAGAGGGCAGGAGTACGGAAGTGCACGAGGCCGTGGTCGACATCGTTTTTTCTACGCATCGCGACTCGAAGACGGGAATTCCGCTGAGCATTGTGCACAACAAGCCGGTTCATGCGGACGACCACGTAGAGGCGAAGATGATCATCTCGGTATGGGCGACGGAGGACGAGCAGTACTACACTCTCACCTTCACCGCAGCCGCATCCGACAATATGAGTACCGGACCAGGGAGGAGGGATGTCAGTAGTGGGACTGTTAGCGCCTCTGGTAGCTCTTCCGACATTATGAAGACCACGACCCGAAGCGTCCCGCGCTCGGGCGCAACTGCTACTACCGACACACCCTCCGGAATGAGCTCAACTAGCTCGAGCTCGGGATCCACACATCGGAGGCGAATGCAACACGGTAGCACACCTGGGTCCTCTGTAACGAGCCCATATACCAACCCGCGCATGACATTCCCTCCACGCGGACCACCGAAGAAGTCGTCGACCGCGGCAGCGCCAACGATTTTTACCAAGACGAATCGCATGAAGGATGCGATACTGAATAGCATGAGCATACCAGCCTATGCGATGTGGCGAGATCAGACATTTGGCGTACCCAATAAAGCCATTCTTAGACTTATTTACCCCCATCTCGAAGACGCTGTGATAGATCACAGCGAGTCCGCGCTCAAATTCCTGGCACGTTACCAGCTGTGGAACGAGGATTTCACAGAGCTTGTACCTATTAACGAGTTCCCTATCCTACGACTCATGCGAGACCAGGAGGACTTTGTGGGTTACAAGTGCGGATTGTACTCACCTAGGGACGGGAGCAGGATGCTCTTCGAGGCGCGTGGCGAAGCGATGCGCGATGAGAAGGGCGAATTTATCGGCGGCCTAGTTCTGTTCAACGATATCACGACTTTCACGACGGAGATCAATCAGCAGAAGGAGAAAAATGAGAGGCAATTCGAGGACATCACCAATATGGTGCCGCAGATGATTTGGCGGACGACGCCGGAAGGCGATCATGACTACTTCTCACAGCGGTGGTATGACTTCACTGGGCTTACAGTAGAGCAGTCCTACGGACCGGGGTGGGTCCATGGATTCCATCCGGACGATCTCGAGGTCGCGGCACCCAAGTGGGCACATTGCCTTGCCACCGGTGATGAGTATCTCACCGAGTACCGCTGCAAGAGTGCTAACGGCGACTACCGATGGATGCTTGGCAGAGCCGTTCCGATGCGCGACGAGAACGGCCAGATCGTGAAGTGGTTCGGTACCTGTACAGACATTCACGACGTGGTCCTCGCTCGCGAGGAGGCTAAACAGACTCGTGCTCAGCTGCAGCGGGTGATTGAACACGCACACATTACCTTGTGGGCGGTCGATAAATCCCGCGCGTTGAGCTTATTCGAGGGACAGCCGATGTACGGTCCAGACAACGATGATCTTCCGAAAGCTAAGCTGCGTTACATGGGCATGAACCTTTACGACATTATGGCTTTGCAGCATCGGCAGGACGAGATCGCCACGTACAAGAAGCCGATTGAGGGTATACTTGCTGGCACAGTGAGTGATGAAACCATCGAGATCCAGATCTCAGCGACCAAAAAGTGGTTCAAGACGAAGCTCTTCCCGCTTGTGCGGCAAGACCGGGCAGGCGGCATTGAAGGCGAGAAGTACATCGATGGTGTTGTCGGCGTCAGTATCGACATCACCGACATGAAGCTCGCAGAAGGACAGGTGCGCAAGCGAGATCAAGACAATGCAAGGCTCATGGCGCAAAGCGTTGCTGCCAAGGAGGCCAGCAAGATGAAGTCGCAGTTCCTGGCGAACATGAGCCACGAAATTCGCACGCCTATCGCTGGAGTGATCGGCATGTCAGAGCTGCTACTTGACGATGATTCGGGTGAGCTCACAAAAGAGCAGCGAGAGTGCGCTGAGAACATTCAGCGTAGCGCAAATGGCCTGCTGACGGTAATCAATGACATCCTGGACTTCTCCAAGGTTGAAAGTGGACGACTCGACATCGAGGAGGTGCAATTCGATCTGTCAGTCGTGATCAAGGATGTCAATAAGATGCTATCGTTCGCTGCTGAGCGCAAGGGCTTAAGATACATTGATGCTATTCCCGAAAGTCGATCGTGGAAGGTGATGGGAGATCCTGGCCGACTACGGCAGGTGATTACGAACTTGCTGACCAACTCCATCAAATTCACGACAGAGGGCTCGGTGACCATGCGAGTAAACATCAGAAAGAGCACCGTGGACGTCCTGGAGGTGGAGTTCATCGTGGAAGACACTGGCATTGGTATCGAGGAGGACGTACGTCAACGGCTGTTCAAGCCATTCTCACAAGCTGACAGCTCCACCGCGCGACGCTACGGCGGGACAGGCCTCGGACTGACTATCAGTAAGAATCTCGTCGAGCTCATGCGTGGCGAGATCTCACTGGAGTCCAAACTCGGCGTCGGCACCAAGGCGAGCTTCTGGATACCGTTCAACAAGGCTCCGTATCAAGCGGGCGATACTCCTCTTGTAGACTTGGGCACGCTACCTGATCGACTGCAGTCAGAACGATCGGTGTCGCACGCGTGCTCGGATCAGAGTGGGCCCACAACGCCAAAGAACATTGATCACGGGTTGCTATCGCTACCGCCTAACCCTGCAGTAGCAGGACATCCACAGTCTCCAAAAGCCGTACCTCAAGACTTGACAGAAGCCGAGCGAAAAGCGACACAGATCTTGGTAGTCGAAGATAATGCCATCAATCAACAGATAGCAATCAAGACTATCAGGAAGCTCGGCTTTCCCGTGAAGGCTGTGTGGAACGGAAAGGAAGCGATCGAGTACCTGCGACACCCATCCGAGGCCCAGCCATCGCCGGACGTGATCTTAATGGACTGTCAGATGCCAATCATGGACGGCTACCTCGCCACAGCCACGATCAGGACGTCAAAGGATTTTGCAGGCAACTCTCGCGTCCAAGCAACGCCGATCGTAGCAATGACTGCCTCCGCAATCCACGGCGACCGCGAGCGCTGCGAGCAATCAGGCATGGACGACTACCTCAGCAAGCCTGTCAAGAAGCCCAACCTCGAGCGCATGCTAGTGAAGTGGGCCATCGAAGGTCGCCGCAAGCGTGCTGTAGCTGCACGTAACGGTGTCAGCCCACTGCGACCTAATATTTCGCGAGAGCAGACCTCCCACACTTCCGGCACAGGCAGCCTCGGCTCCGGCGAGTCCCCCGAAGAACATCTATCCCGCGAGCTAGATCGTCTGGAGTACACCCAACGCCACGCCCTCGAACGCATCTCCGAATCCGCAAACGACACCGCAGTGCGCCAACAACGCGCTGAAGAAAAAGCTATCTCGCTCCGCGACGATCTACTAGTCGAGTCTGGCGACGATCCCCGCAAGCGCCTCGGTCGTGGACTGAGCGAGCAGAACGTACATGAGGCTGAAGAGAGGGAATTTGCTTCTGGGAGCCACGCGCTGACGGCGGCGAATATGCATAAGCTTGACGTGGCTAGTGATCGGCCGGTGAACAAGTTTCGGCATGAAGCTAGTGTTGATCGGTCGAGTAGTGTGGCTGCGGAGGTGGGTGATGGGGTGGGGAGCACTGCTGGAGGTGGACCGCAGCCGTATGGGCATAAGTTGACTTTGAGGCCAAGTCCGTTGCAGCAGCATGACAAGGATTGAAAGGTGTGAATATCTTGATCGCGTGCCAGGCGCGTGTCAGAAGTGCAAGGGCAGTTATGCAAGGGATTGCAGCGAGCTTGATTTCGACACTCAGCTCCTCCTTGAGAATATCTGTGCAATGCAGTGCACCACGCAGAGTATGCTGCTCACAACCGCTGCTGCTGGCAAGCAGCACTCAGCAGTATACGCAGCTATCGGCGTAATGACACTCCTGCCCCTCTACTGCCTTTCATGGCGCTACCACACAAATCATCTGTGGAATGGCGCAGCAACGCGGTCGCGACGTCCGCCATCGACGAACTTCACCGCAGACTGGCTAAACACGCAAATCGTACAGCCCTTCCTCCCATCCGCGATTGGAGCCTACTGCAACGCCTCAAACTGGCGCCCAAACCTGATCTTCCAGCTCGACGACGCCAACGGCGGTGTCGGCAACGTCCGCAGCAACATCCTCGATTTCCTCTGCTTCGCCATTGAAGCCGGCGCCTCCATCATGCTGCCCAGCTACGCGAGCAGAAGCGACTCTGATCTCAGCCAAGTCTGGGGCGGCAGAGCACCATTCGAATTGTTCTTTGACGAAGAGTGGTTTGTTAAAGCGATGGATGAGGCGTGTCCGCAGATGAAGGTGCATAAGCCGAGTAAGGACCACCTTGTTGGGCAGACGCTGCCGGGGAGGTATACGCCGCATACGAGGAGGATGGATGAGGGGGAGCAGAACAGAAGGAAGATGTATTTGGAGCATCTGGAGGCGTGGTTGAAGGAGCATCCTGGGTATACGCCCGACTTGCTGATTGTCGTCAATCTAGGGCGCACGCTCTGGGAAATCGACACGCGCTCTTTACCCGCAGCGTTCCGTCGCAACTTCGGCCAAGTGCTTCGTCTGAACCCCTCAGTCCGCAAGCTCTCCGCGCTCGTGGTCCAGAATCTCGCCCTCAAGCAAGCCATTCCCCTCGATCCTCGCGACCCGATCCCGCCCCATGCCTTCTACGGCGCGCACCTCAGAACCGAGGTCGACGCCCAGAAAGCCGGCTGGATGAACGAACCCAACACGAACTTCTCCGCCCAAACCGGCGCCTACATCTCCCACGCCCTGGAACACGATCTCCGTACGCTCTACGTCGCCTCAGGTAACACCACAGATCTCTCACTCTTCGCCGCCAAAGCTGCCGCCCACACTCCACCCCTGACATTAACCCACAAACTCGAGCTTCTCCCGCCTCCCGCCCTGGCCGTCCTCGAAACCCTGACCTGGGACCAACAAGCACTTATCGACTTCGAAGTGCTACAACGTTGTAGCGTCTTCGGCGGATTCGTAAAGAGTAGTTTCAGTTTCCAGATTGCGGTCACGAGGGCGCAGTGGGGGAGTGATGTGGGCAGGGTGGTGGAGCCTTGGAGGGTTACGCATGAGGATGTGGGGGTGGCTTTCGATGATGGGTTAAGTAGGGTTGTGGGGAGGGATGGGTGGCATGAGCATAGGATTCCGAGGGGGATGTGGCCTTGATCGTAGGAGAATCTTGAAAGGAGAATAGTGGACGGGGTCATGAGGGGGTGAAGCTGTTGAGGAGAGAAGTGTACGATGATGTTGGGATGTACGAGTAGCTAAGCAATCAAGATACTGTCTTCAGATAGTGTCCTATCACGATATGCGCCTTGTAGGCGTGCGCAGCTCGCTCTGCTCTAGCGCCCAACTCTTCGATATCCTGGTCCGTGCGTACTCCGAAGTGAAGTCTGCGTCTCGGCGTAGAGCGTTGTTAATCTACGAACATAAATGACCGCGGGTACATCATCGCATTAGGACTCCAGAGCAATCCGCACAGGCAGGTAGTGTAGTAAGGATGCAGAGTTTCCTGCTAAATTTCTCTTAAGCGGACTTCGTTTTACCCTACTTCGAAACTCACTTCACAGCCCTCCACCATGGCCGACCCCTCCCACTCGCCCAAGCGGCGGCGCCTGAACGACTCCCGCGCCTCTACTCCCCGAAACTACCACGATGAAACCCCTTCCTTCCAGCCCCGCCCCCGAGACCCCCATCGAAACGAGCCCAAGAAACCCTTCACTGGCCCCGAGCCCGATATCGACCAAGCAGACGTGAACGCCCTAGACCGCGACTGGTACAACACAGCCGAAGACGGTGCCGCCTTGGGAGACGAGTCCCACA
>JAVRRP010001275.1:0-10340 GCA_036872775.1 Oleoguttula sp. CCFEE 5521 | reverse complement strand
GGTACATGAGACAGGAAGGCACGTACCTTCCACTGTTCATGGATTCCTCATTGCTCTTAGGCGGGTACAGCAGAACGTGTCCGAGATGCGTCGGTCTAGGGGCAATAAGAAATATGTGTGATAGCACGAACGCGTTGTCTATCCGATTCACGAGATGCAATTGCTGGCCGTGGTCGATGGCACGTTCACATGTGAATCGAGGCCGTGACGTCTTGGCGTGATGATGGAAGCCGACTTCACGCGATCCGCGACCGTGTGCTCTACAACATCCGGGATCACCGCGAAGACGGGCAAGCAAACGCGCCTGGACTTGATGACTGACACATGGCCGTGATCCAAGGACAAGTTCGAGCGTTGCAGCGACGTCTTGTCACGACGACATGCCAGTCACTTTGATTGGCAAAAGCTCTCAGCTTCCTCAAGGCTCTGAACGCGCCTGCGCTGCTGTAAGGACACCTGCAACAGCGAATCAAATGCTCAATGTCGTCGAGACACGAGGTACTAATTGTGAATGCCTGCACCCTCAACTCGGAAAGGTCATGGACACGTAGCGATGCACTGCACTGGGCACGCTGATAAGGGCACTATCCACGTCCCAGACATCTGGAGAAGCGGAGGTACGAGATCGACCCTGCGTACTTGTGCGTGACTTCGATCAGCCTCTCGGCTTGTGCATGCTCCTCACCAAAGCCGCCGATGACCAACGACCATCATTACTTCGTAGATTTCTCGAATCCACCGCACGTGTGGCAGTGTCACGAAATGTCAAGCGTCGCCCGGACAGTCCAGCGCTGTACGATGCACTAATAGCAAGCCACGATCAGTATGTTCCTACTATTAGCTGATCGTGGGAGGCTGCGCCAGCGTTGAGTGCTTGTAAGTAACAGGTACGTGTGTATTTGTCCTGGTATCGAGTCTCGACCGAAGATGCTCGGCATATATGAGCTCTTCATGGCTCCTTCCTCACTACGGCTCTGCATCACGCGACCCCACCTTGGCGGGGCCGAATAAGGCTCCCAATTTCCACCATCACTTCAACCAGTCCACAGCTTCGATCGATCATCTTCTGTACCAACGACATTACAACGACACTCTCATTCAGCATCGACACGCATTGCAAGTAAGTGGACCCCTCCCTATGCGTGACCTTGAGGCGTGAAGTCGGCGGCGGCGGCAGCAGCATGAGCAGTTGTGGCATCGGGTACCGCAGTGTTACTCACTTCGGGTGCTCACAAACGAGCTCAACGACGACTATTGCATCAAGGTATTGACGAGGCTCACTAAGATAGCTGCAAGATACCCATCTCCAGGCGGCTATACGCTGAGGCAGTGCAGTGAGTCCCTCATCCGTTCGATGGCTTTGCCTCACTGACAGCCAACAGCCCAGCATGGCTTGTCCTTTCGTCAAGATCCTCATGGTCCTGGTGACTTTAGCCCAACACAGTATCTGCCAGTCGTTCATTCTGCAGAAGTCATACACCGGCCTGGAATTCTTCACCACTGATTTCACTCCGTACACTGGATACGATCCCACCTTCGGCTATGTGCACTATGTCGACATCCTCACTGCTGAGCAGCATGGACTCCTCAGCATTGCCAATGTCACCTCCACTGGAATTGCTCGCTGGGGAGTCGACACTCAGGCTATACTTGATCCGTCTGCTAATCTCGGTCGTATGTCCCTGCGTCTTCAATCGACTAGGGCATACAAGCACGGCCTGTTTGTGCTCGATGCCGCTCACGTGCCGGCGAACGTGTGAGTGATCTTCTGTTTCCTATCATCGCGTACATTGATACTGACAGCATCCAGTTGTGGTACATGGCCCGCGTTCTGGATGGTCGGCGATGGTATCTGGCCATCTACTGGCGAGATAGACATCATCGAAACTACCAACAATGTCCCGGGCAATCTTATGTCCCTTCACACCACCGACAGTCCGGGCTGTACCGTCGCTGGTTCGGACCAGACCGGCACTCTCCTCACCAACGACTGTGCCGTGAGTTGTTCTTTTCAGCTTTCCATTGAACTTGGATGACACTGACTATTTCAGTTCGCAAACTCTTACACAGGCTGCGCAGTCTCTGACACCAAAGCTCATGCTGCTGGCGCCGATCTCAACAGTGTTGGAGGCGGCGTCTATGCAATGCTGAGGACTGCTGAGGGCATCCAGATGTGGTCCTTCCCACGCAACAGCGTACCGAAGTCTATCGCTGGTGGCAAGAAAACCTCCATCGTCCCCGACCTCCGCGAGTTCGGCACGCCCACGGCCAACTTCCAGGGCACGTGCGATTTCGACGCTCACTTTGGCGAGCAGCAATTGATCTTCAACATTGATTTTTGTGGCAGCAATGCCGGCCAGACCTTCGCGGTCGACGGCTGCCCAATGTCAGGAGACAGCCCTTCCTGGAAGTCGTGCAACATCTATGTGGCGAACAATCCACACGCATTCGTCGATTCCTACTGGGAGATCAATTCGCTCAACGTCTGGACCATGACTGGGTCAGATTCTCCTATTCCTGAGCCGAGCGAATCACAGTTGCCCGTAGCTTCGACCAGCTCCCTCTCGTCACTGAGCGACGCCGCCAATGGTCGCTCAAGCACGCCGCTCTCTCCCATCGCTGCGCCTACCGCGACTGCTGTGCAGGCTAGAGACCTCACATCTTTCGCTGGTGCTACCTGGCCAGCATCCTGGACTGTTCCTGGACCAGCTCCTCCTATCTCCGTTCATTCATCTGTCTCTTCACCAAAGATTGTTCGTGGCATGCCTCACACTGTTGACTCCACCCTTGGCGATGCGACTTCAATCTATCCCACGCCTACGTCGTTCGATCCTAGCGCTGTACGCACTACATACAAATACACGCCGCAGCCGTATCTTCACACTCACACTATTGCGCACGTCTTTGACCGCGCTCCTATCAGCGTCGATGCTCCGCCACCAAATGCGGGCCGCCGCGAGAGTACCGTGAACGGCCTCATGGGTCCACGCGATATTGCTACGCCGCCACCAGACGCAGCTCACAGAGAGCACACGGACAGGAACCTCAACGGCCCACGCGATATCGCCACTGCTGATCCCGGCGCTGGTCATAAGGAGAGATCTGATGGAGGGTTGATGGGTCCTCGCGATGTAGCGACTACGACTCCCAAGCACATGCCCACCCCTCTCCCTGTGCATGACGCCGCGATGCACAAGCCCGCGCACATCACCGCCCACCGTACACACACGTACATGCCCACCCATATGGCTGCTCGGGATGCCGCCCCGGAGTTCGCTTCGCAGCTCTCGATTGGTGCAGCGCTCGACATCGCTTGCTACACTTCCAGCGTTGCGCCCGCGCATCACAACAACGCGGAGTCTGTTCTGGCCATGAAGTCCACATCAACTACTACTGTTACTACGATCACCACAACTGTCACTCCAGGTGATGGTTCGACCTCGACTACCACCGTTTCCCCACCACACGTCACTGGCTATGGTCACGGCCCGGTGACGTTCGAGGCGACGTTCAACGGCATTGTCTATGCCACTTCTCAGATTATGGCTACTGCTGGCGCTGATGGCGCTAAGGACAGCGGAGCCGCTGGCGGGAAGCAAGCGCAGGTCCTGGAAGGCATCACTGTCATCCTTGTGGTGGTGTTGATGCTTGCGTAAAGGGTAAGGCGCGTGGCATGGGCTTGTACAGACCCGCAGAAAAGGGGATGATGGGATTCATAGAAATTGGAGGTTGCGTGGTCAGCATGCGAGATTCGCAGCCCTGGTGGCGCGGAGGCGATGCAGAGAGGGGAAAGTACGAGCATAGCTTTAGACACGCACGCCACCTTTTGTGAGATTAACAAGGGGATTGGACTCAGCGCTGCTCTGAACTCGACGCATCGATCGTGACATTTCACTATTGCGCTGTGCTGCTCTCGCTGTCGCCCTCCTGTCTCGTAATACAGGTACAAATCGTCCTATCTTCCCACAGTCTGCCCATCGCAACCCATCGAGTAACTCACACATTCCCAATAACAACCATAAACCTCAACCTCCCATCCCCCTTCGCCTCTCCCCTGCCCCCATCCTTCTCAACCCCCGCATCCCCATCTCGCTCCTCCAGAACTCCCACTTCCCTCACCTCGCCCTCAGCCATCCCCCTAACTTCTCCCCCGATCCCGAAGCCATTCTCCTCGAGCATCAACGTACTGCTCTTCCAGCCCCAACTCTGGCTGAAATTGAATTTGTCAGGGGCGGACTCGTAGACCGAGAGCATGCGACCGCCCCGCGACGGGGAGTAGATTTTGAAGTACGTTTTAATGGTAGGCCGGGCGTCGGTGTAGGGGGGGAGGGTGGAGAGTTGGGAGGTAGGTCGGGAGCGGGTGGGGAGAGAGTAGGGCGAGTCGGAGTCTGAGGACGATGAGGAGAGGGGTGTGGTGGGGGAGGTGGGGAAGAGGAGGTCTGAGGCTAGAGAGGAGGGAGGCATGGAGATCGATGACTGGCCTGTCTTGCGGTGGTGGTGCCGAGGTGAGGGGTCTGGGAGGGAGGACGAGGCCAAGGCGCCGGCGAGGGCGGAATCAATGTCGCCTGCAGAGCCGGAAGACTCATCTGCTTCGTGTGGGTCGGCTAGATGCGTGCCATCATTGGGTAGTGTCTGGCGACGTAGACGCCGGCGTTCGTCGCGGGAAGAGGAGGATAGCATCTCCCTCTCCAAGTGGCCAATCCGACCCTCGATTGTGGAGATTTGGCCTGAGGAGCCGTACACCACTTCTTCGGTTTCACGTTCTTTGGCGCGGTGGAGGTACACGCCGAGTTGCTTCGTGTGTCGTGCTGAGGCAACTTTCTGGATATAGATGTTCCAGAGGGAGCCGGCGTAGAAGACTGTGCGGGAGTACACGCGTTTACGCTCCTTAAGTAAGCGAGGAGCAGGAAACTCGGCGCTGAAGCGGAAGGGTGGAAGGTGGGTGTAGCTGATCGCGGGAGGAGGGACTTCGCTTGCGCTATCCGAAGTACCCGGGCGAGGCAAGGCTGCGGTAGCAAAGTCCGATGCCCAGGGCACGTCTTCAGCGTTTAACACCAGGGAGAAGCGACCGGTGTGGCGATTGACATGACTATTGCTCGGTGTGGCTACGATAGCTTCTGCTGCGCCACCCATGACTATGTTGCAATCACTGCTTGGGATCCAGAATTTGCGTGGTCGGCCCGTGCCATCCCAAGATTGCGAGTCGTGGTCGTCTTCTACGACGTTCTCTTCGAAATCTCGGACGGCAGTCGTATTCGCCGCATCAGTAGCTCGCTGCTTCCCTTTGCCTTCTGGAGATGTTGCCGGGTTGCTGATCGACATTGTGCGGTCACCGCCTGCTTGGTCTTCAGTGGCTTGCACAGCGATTCCCAGCTCCAGATCAGTATCGCGAGCGTTCATCACGCGTTGTCGAAGCTCCATCTGCTGCCACAGTGCATTGCTGACTACCTTCTCGGGCATGACAGGTACACCGATGACATCCTTGGCTTGCCGGATGTACTGTAGCTGCTCGAAGTCGAGATGAATGTAGTGAATGCCTTCATCGAGTAGAACCAGCAGTGGCTCGATCAAGGGATGTGTGTAAAGCGTGATGTACTTCGCAAAGGCATCCGGCATACCCGGACTGAACGCAGCTGGTGCTGATCTTCGTGATACTGAGTCGAAGCGAATGGCCATAGTAGCTATTGAGGGAGGAGCTCGAATGACCCGTCGTCGATTGCCGGGCTCATGGAGACCCGAGTCAATGGCTAGTGCTCGAAGTCTGCGGTCGATCACTCGCTTGCTCAACACCCACCGCTCCCACTCGCCGTCGATGTAGAAGCCATCGCCTCCAATGATCTCCCGCGCAATGTCGGCAGGCACACCATCCCAGTATCTCAATGGCATCCGCCAGCCATCTCTACACAGCATAGCCTTGGCACTTGCCAGTATCTTGTCTCCAGCTCGACCATAGTAGTTGCGAGTGACAAGATTGATCAGCGGTGCAAGAGTCTCCGGAGTCATCTGGCGAAGCATGCTCTCAATGCTGATGTCGATGAGATCTACCATCTCTAGCCAGCAACCTGTGGCAAAGAGTCCAACAGCATTCGCGTCCTCCTCGTGCATGTTGGGACAGCCATACAGTCGCGTGAGTGCAAGCTCGAAAGCATGCTTTGTGATGTTGGTGTCAATCTCGTCCGGTTTGACAGCCATCTCCTTGGCGTTTGACTCCAGCCATGGCTCACTCAGTGCTGTGCTGAAAAAGGGCGCCCGGTCCAGGATCAGCCTGTGTAGTTTGTACTGCTCCCCGAAGGCATTAACAGTGATGTCACTGTGCCTGCCCCCAAGTAGACCTCGCGAGTACAGGTGCTCGGGCAGCGCAGCTGCCTCATGATTGTACTGCTGCCGCACATACGGCAGCGCAGGCTGAGCATACGAAGGCGTCCGGCTGACATCCGGACTGACCGCTGCGTGCACAGCGAACAGCCGACTTAGCGTTGTCGACGTAGCCGTGTGCTGCCTCTCCAGCCCAGTCCCTCCCACAGGCGGCGTGCTGGGATCGTCTGCATCTTTCTCAACCCGCGGCAATCGGCGTCGATCTGATGTGGCCCTTATCTCATCTTCGTACTGTCTGGCCGCACTGCGGTTTGGCAGCGACGACAGCTGGGTCGGCGAGTCCGAATCCAGCGTGTCTGAAGGCGTGGGTGAAGGTGTGCTCAGTGCTGGTCGTTGACGATGCTGGCTCACACTACGGTGGCTACTACTACTGCCTGAACCAAAGATGGAGCTGCTGGTGCCGTATACCGCTCGTGGTAGACTTAGCTGCCGACTAGTGTTGGGTCGGTTTTGTTCTGGTGGAGGGAATGTCCAAGGCGAGGATGAGGAGTTGATTGTTGGCGTTGGCTCGTCATCGTCTTGGTGACGATAGTGGTAGTCGGCGGGATCGGCCATGTGGTGCGGCGGGCCAGGCTGGAATGTAGCGCGTGCGCTATACGGCTATGTGCTGCATTTGGTGGAGGTCAAGATTCTAGCAGGTGACGTATCTTGTACGTGTGCGATGCACTTCAAGTAATCAGCCTAGATCGTCTGATCATGACTTGCTGTGTGACCTGGAACTTGCATCTGCTACACCTGATCCTCCTTAGCGAACAGCGTCGTCTCCGTTCTGTCGTTCTCATGCCTCATCAATCCTCTCGCTTGAGCTCTCTGGGATAAGCTCGTCAGGGTCTAACGGCTTGGCAGTACGAGCCGAGAGTCTCCATCATGCACCATTAGGTCAGCAACACGGCCATGACATCTAGACTCAAGATGGCGATTCAATTGTTTCACCATTCCACATTTACTTCAATGGCTCTCTCACCCATCAGGGCGCGTCTGGCCCTTAGGGCGAATCGACTTGTCGATACTAGCTTCGTCTGTCGTCGCTGTCTACATCAGCAGAAAGTCCCATCTCCCTCCACCCGCCAGACACCATTTCTCGACGCCTTCCGAAAGCCAGGCCACTACCGCATTCCGCCTTCAGCGCGCTACACATCCTCCACAGCCCTCCCGTCAGCATCTCCTCTGGGTGCCTTGAGTTCCTCCTTTCGGGATGCTTCGTCCACACTCGCCGGCCGAGCGGCGAACAGCGCAAGGACATCTTCCTTCCCAACCACATCCAGCCAGTCCGCTGCCTACTGGCTCCTCGCTTCTGCTGCCTCGGTCTTCGGAATAGTAGTCCTCGGCGGCCTTACTCGTCTTACCGAGTCAGGACTGTCCATAGTTGAATGGCGTCCAGTCACAGGCTCGTTTCCACCCTTGAACGACGAGGACTGGGAGCGGGAGTTCTCATTGTACAAACTCAGTCCTGAGTTCAAGATGTTGAATTCCCGCATGGGCCTCGAGGAGTACAAGCAGATCTACTGGATGGAGTGGGGACACCGACTGTGGGGACGAGTGGTGGGAATCACATTCCTCCTACCAACAGCATACTTCATCGCACGGAGAAAGGTCAGCGCACCCATGGCTGCGAGACTAGTAGGAATCTGCGGCTTGATCGGCTTTCAAGGTTTCCTCGGCTGGTGGATGGTCAAGTCCGGCCTCAAAGACGATCTCTTCGCCCCTGGCTCGCACCCCCGCGTCTCACAATACAGACTCGCAGCCCATCTCGGCACAGCCTTCGCAGCCTACCTAGCCATGCTGTGGAACGGTCTCGCGATCCTCCGCCAGCACCGACTACTCGCGAGCCCTACAGCATCACTAGAACATCTCTCCCATCTCTCCTCCCCAGCCCTGAAACCATTCCGTCTCGCGACCGCCGTGTTGTTCGGTCTAACCTACTGCACCGCCATCTCCGGCGCCTTGGTAGCAGGTCTAGATGCAGGTCTAGTCTACAACGACTTTCCCTGGATGGGCCAACCACGCTTCATTCCCCCGAAGAGCGAGCTCCTGTCGACGTGGTACTCTCACACCCCATCCCCACATCCCGACTTGGTCTGGCGAAACATGCTCGAGAACCCCGCTTTCGTGCAACTAGACCACCGGATTCTCGCCACCACGACCTTCGTCTCCATCCTCGGTCTCTGGGCTTACAGTCGCCGACTCGCGCTGCCGAGGAATGTGCGCAAAGGCGTGGTGGGCGTTGTTGGCTATGTGAGTTTGCAAGTCGTCATGGGAATTACGACGCTGTGGTATCTTGTACCCACACCTCTTGCGGCGGCGCATCAGGCTGGTGCGTTGGCGCTGCTAAGTGGAGTGCTGGTATTAGGCAGCCGGGTGAGGGTTAGCAAGCGGACAATGCGGCTTGTTCAGGAGGCTGCTAGTGGCCTGGGGCAAGTTGGGAAGAGAGGACCGGAGGCGATGATGAAGGCGAGGATGACGGGGGTGTAGGGGATATAGGAAAAGCAAAGACCTTTGTAGTATAGATTTACATACCATGATAGACAGACTTCGGGCTACTTCACTCACTCCGCTGCCAAGGCATCTTATTTCGTACATCCACTCTCTACTGCTGATCAACATCCCCAAAATATCCTGCCATGATTCATTATGCTCTCCGCTCATCCGCCACCTCACTCCATTCCGCCGACTCATTCAACCCGGTCCTCTGCGCCTCCTCATACCCAGGTGGCGGTTCACTAGGTGGGCTGAACGCCGGCGTATCCGACTGCTGCGGCGCCGTCGGTGCTACGTGCTCAGCCGTCGGTACGACCTGCGGCGCTATGGGCGCAATGAGAGGCTGATCGCTCGTCTCCTTATAAGCAGGCAGCTCATCCAGATTCACATTACTGACATCCACTCCACTCAACGCAGCACCAGAGGGCGCTGAACTATCGCCAGCTTCCCGGGACACTTGCACAGCCTGCTGCAGCCGCTCGCGCACACGTTCGTAAGTGCCGTGAAAGTCAAACGCGCCGCCGTCTTTGAACGTGAATTTCAGTTCCACGACGCCACCGGCTGGGATTGGGATTCCGCCGGCTTGGACGGGTTGCAGCAGCGCTTGCCAGACGTTTGGGCCGAAGAAGGGGGCTGTAACGTGGGAGTCGTGGAGGTTTAGGATTGGGCCGGAGAAGGATTGGAGATCGCTGGTTGGGGTTGAGGGGATGTAGATTACGCGGCGGTTTGTGAGGTAGAGGACGCCGCTGGATTGCTGGTTAGTGCAAGGCTCGAGTGTGTAGCATGTCTGTGGTGATCGACTTACCTGCTACTGCCGACTGAGAATTTCTGTTGTTGTTTGCCGGGGTAGTGGGCGGGATTTGTTATTGATAGGGCTATTCGAGGTGGCGAGGTGAAGAGGGTTTGCTCATTCGGTAGTGGTGTGAAGGGCGGCGTTGATGTGGGCGATAGCATCACCCAGCTGGCGGTTGGTCAGTCAGAGTTTCTCAGAGGAGGCGTTCGTTGCAAAGCCTACAGGCAGCACTCACTTGATCGACATTTTGTCGTGAACCCTGGCCGTGAAGTCAGGCTTAGCAGACGATACCAGGGGGCTTCGGTTGGATGAGGGTGATGCAGTGCGCCCAAACGACTGTGTCGTCCGTGAGTGCGCTTCGTGTCGGGTTGTCGTGATTGTTCTCCGTGATGTGCGATACTTGGGTCTGGTAGCTAGCACTGAATCGTCATGGAGAGGTGTCGTGTGGCGAAGGGAGATTGTGCTGCGGCGAAGTGGCAGGCTATGTCAGTGAATGGTAGTGCGGTCGCCAGTAATCTTGATGTGCTATTGAGCAGGAGGTGAGATGTCACGATGAAAGTGATAATCGAGATGTTACCTTACCCTGAACTGATGTGTAGGTGGAAGTCGGGTGACGAAGCTTGGAGGTCCCGTCAGGTGTGATACGGAGCTCTGAATCTAGCAACCGGCCAAAACGGCCAAAACGGAAAATCCC
>JAVRRP010001274.1:0-10344 GCA_036872775.1 Oleoguttula sp. CCFEE 5521 | reverse complement strand
TGTACCAAAGCCAGAGCCAACCGCAGAAGGACAAGCTAGAAGATGCGCTCAAGAAGGAGATCAAGAAGTTGCAGCGGTCACGAGATAAGTTCAAGGCATGGCACGCGAACCCGGATGTGAAGAACAAGGACATGTGCATGGATCAGCGCAAGCTGATTGAGACGGTATGCTGAGTGGACTAATGTAGGATGTATGGCGGTGTGCTGATTGAGCGGCAGCAAATGGAGACGTTTAAAGCTGTGGAGAAGGAGACGAAGACCAAGGCTTTCTCGAAAGAGGGTCTGTCAGCTGCGGTCAAGATGGATCCCAAGGAGAAGGAGAAGATGGAGATGGAGAGTCAATTATCCGATTGGGTCGACGAGCTCTCGCGGCAGATAGAGAGTGTTGAAGCTGAGCGAGACGCCATGACAGCGACAGTGAAGAAGGGCAAGCGGGACACATCGAAAGCAGATCGGTCATCAGAGCTGGACCGGGTACTGGAGCGACATCAATTCCACGTCACTAAGCTGGAAGTCTTACTGCGATGTCTTGCGAATGGGAGTGTGGAAGTCGATCAGGTGAAGGAAATTGAGCAGTACATCAAGGAGTACGTGGAGAACAACGGCGAGGTGGACTTTGTGGAGTTCGAGGAGATGTACGATGATCTGAATCTGGACATGGACGAGGAGTTCTTTGGCATAGGCGCCGAGAATGACAAGGGTTCCAGTCAAGATGCGCAGAGCATACAGGACGAGCCTCCCGATGCGGAACCGGCGATCAGGACAGGAAGCATAGCAGGGAAAGGCAAGTCGGTGTCAATCTCGGAAGCTGGTGTGCCAGCACGACGACCGAGTGTGCAACTCAAGTCACCACTACCGGCATTATCGACGCTACACGCTAGCTTGCCTAGTGTGGTGCATAGCAAGACCGAGCCCGTGATGAAGCCAGCACCTTTGCCGACGATACCCACAGGGCAGCCTTTGAAGTATGCGTCCGCAGCAGCAGCGGCTGCGGCAAGTGATAAGAATGGTGTGGGGATAGCACCGTTACCGCCTCCACCTGGTGCAGCACGGCCGACCGAGACACCATCTCCAGCTGTGGCACATGCAACTCCAGCTCATGTGCCTGCGCCTGCACCGATAGCAGCGGCGACGCCAATACCTGTACCAGTACCTGCGCCGGCAGCAGCCGTGGCTCCATCTCCGAGACCGCAACCTCCACAGCCAGCAAAAGCGACAGAAGCACCTCGAAAACTGCCAACACCTGCGCCGAGAGAGGAGCCAAGCTCATCACAAGCGTCCTCAGTAAAGCCTTCGCCTGCACTTCCACAAGCACAGCCATCACAGCAGACGCCACAAACGTTGCAAGCTGCAAGCAAAACGCAACAACCACCTTCGCCAGACTCCGGTATAGCAGGTTTGGCACTGTCCAACGGTGAGCCAGCACAAGAGGAAGAGGAGGAAGAGTCAATCTACCACCTGCCCTCATCGTTGACAGATCTGTTGGACGGCTTCGAGGACGTCAAGAAGCGAGCAGCCTCGGACGAAGTAGATATCAACATGCTCAATGTCTCGCGAGCGAATTGTCCAATACCTCTGGACGCAGAGAAGCCAAATCACTACAAGGCTCAAACACCCTACGCCTACACACCCTCCCACTACCCGCAAGAACCTCTGGGAATCTTCGATGACCCGCGGCTATACAGCAGAATAGACACGGACAGTCTGTTCTATGCATTCTACTACCGACAAGGGACATATCAGCAGTACCTCGCTGCAAAGGCGCTGAAAAGCCAAAGCTGGCGATTTCATAAGCAGTACCAAACTTGGTTCCAGAGGCATGAGGAGCCCAAGACGATCACAGAGGAGTTTGAGCAGGGCACATATCGCTTCTTCGACTATGAGAGCACATGGTAAGATCTCTCACCATTCGCTGCCCTGCATTGCAAAATGGCTTTTGCTGACAGTGATGTAGGATGAACCGAAGGAAGGCAGACTTCAAGTTTGCCTACAAGTTCCTCGAGGACGATCTATGATCGCTTCCTAGCGCTTGCGACCGTTCTGGCACTCGCTGGCTGTAGCCGCTTGTATGAGTAGCAAATGCAGATCAGACAGCATTACATTGGCAATGCAGGATTCGCTTCCGGCGGATGTCACGCGTGGATGTCCGCTAACACCTTCACTCACTACACCCTCACGCATACTCTTTGTCACTCTTCCCATCATGCGTATATTGAATTAACAAATTGTACACACTGACTTTGGAGCAGAAAGACCCAGAGCGGCTGGAGTCAAGAAGGACAGGCAGAAAGCTTGGCGCTGGACGACATCACATGCCAGATCTTGCGGTAAAGGCGTTGTGAACGTCAAAGCATCTGAAACACGCGACCACAATGCCTTTGTAGGCCTCGCGACCTCTCGCCTCGCAATTCAAAGCTCTGTGATTGAGGCCGGGGGTTTCGCGGAAAGGAAGGCAAAGAAGGCAACCGGGCCCAGCTCAGCCACAACAATGCCTCCACCGATCATTGTATCTCCGGCGTATCTGCGGACGGTACAGAAACCAAAGCAGATGGGTGGAGACCATGCTGTATGGTGTATGACTTCATTTGCAACGAGCACTGGTGCGCGGAACCCTGCAATGAGAGGTGCGATGATTGATCACGTGACATCGACGGTCCGCAGCCGGGAGGCCGCCCATATTACCTTTGACATTTGGGCAATTTCACAGCAGCAATACGCGGGCAATGCTGGATTTCACTGCCTGTTTCGTCTAGCGCAGCACTGAGTCGCGGCTTAGATACGGCCTCAGGCGTGAGCATCGTCAGAAGGCATCTTGTTTTACTGTTGTCACGACACCCTTCCACGGCACGCTTTCCGATCCTTCCCGACTCACATCTCGCTATACGGCCGGCCTCTATGCCTCGAACACTGCGCGGCACTTCGCCTTATGTTTCGAATGGCATCCAGCGGTCCGTTGCCGCCGCACCTCCTCCACATTGTGATCTTCCGTCTGCCGGACCCACTCATCCATAGGATCTGTCATGGTAGCTTCAACCTGCGCCTTGTGCTATGTGGCCTAGCGATAGTAAGCGCAAGACTCTGTGAAGGCAGCGTGAGTATCTGGGCGCCTTGACGCTGTTGTACAAAGCTGTATATGCGTCCATTTGCACACCGATTTCCCCTTCAAATATCACCTTACAAGTGGTACCAAGTACCGATAGCTCATCACCTGGTGCATTAGACTGCAGCATCGTGCACTACATTGCAGCAATCAACGAGCTATGTCCGGCCACTACCAACCACCTTTCCCGGGTGGGCAGGTATGCATGCTCAAAAAACCACTTACTCGAATTACATTGACAGGGCTTTAGCGTTCAGCACAGCGACCAGCATACTCCGGATCATCGCAAACTTACGCCAACGCACAACAAACGCCCCAGTACAACTCCCAGCAAGCACGGTACCCAAACCAGGCATACCAGCAGATACAGTATGATTCCACTCTATCCGTCTACCTCGATCGCCGCTAATTACCTCCAGACCACAGCATCAGTCGTACCAGCAACCTCAATCATACCAACAGCTCCAGGCCTACAATCAATACCAGCACCAGAATCTACCGCCCTCGCCACCCTCAACCAACTCCGCCCCGTCATCGCCCGAAGACTACACCTCGTGCGTCCTGCCCATCATTCAAATTTAGACCACCCCCTAATCTTCCCTCCCAGCACCGAGAAATCTCAGAAAGCCGTCTTCGTCTGCATTGCCCCCGGCTGCACCTCCTCGCATAGCCGCTTAGCAGACCTACAACGCCATATCGAGCGCGTACATGGCTTCGGCGCAGTGCTGCATGACTGCCCTGTGCCGGGTTGCAACCGCGTGGGCAAGTACGGCATCGGGAGGTTTGATAAGCTGAGGGATCATTTGAGGGAGAAGCACCGGATGGATATCCCAAAGCGAGGAGGGCGGCAGGAGAGCTAGGGCGTGTGATTTCTGACTTTGTTCGATGGCGTTGGATGATCTAACTTGGTTGCGCGGTGTGGTGCGCACGGGCACGAACGGGACTGGCGTTGGTTACAGAGATGGGTATACCCTGGAGTCAGCTTTTCGGAATGGCGCAATCTGGTCTGACAACGGGTTGACTGAATGAATGTTCAGACCAATGATAGTGTATCCTGTAACATATACTTCACATCGGCTCTTACGAGCTCAACGGCCCACCGCCAGCAGGCTTGATGTCCCACCAATTACCCTTTCCCCAAGTCCACAGAATCGCTTGCCATGAAGCCCACTGGTGGCCTCCTTCGGGGAAGTAGTAGTTCTGGTACCTATTCTTATGTTAGCACCAGTCTTGCAGACGAAGCTAATATCATCTCAGACCTACCCAGAAAGTCCAGCAGCGTCCAACCTCGCGCCACTATTCATCGAGTTCTGGAACGCAATATCGTAAATCCCAGCGCTCAAGAAGATGCCCACATCCTTCAACCCAGGCTTCTGATAAATCGGACCTCCCTGCACAGGGAATGGGATATTAGACATCACGTTGTAAGTACCGAAGGTCTCGGTAGCGTTGAACAGCATCGTAGCCGTGAGTCCGCCGCCTAGAGACAAGCCGGCGAAGGCACGACGGGACTGGGTAGAGGCGGCGCGGAACTTGGACTCGATGAAGGGGAGGAGGTGGAACTTGTAGTTCGCGGCGACGGCGTTGTAGAAGGCGTTGTAACCCTCTGCGGTTGGATCAGCTAGCTACTCCTAGCCATCAGGAAACGTCACGAAAGCTACGCACCGACGTCAAAGCCTTCCTGCGAGCGATTAGTCGCGTACTGCTGCGTCGTGAAGCCGAGATCGTAGAAGTTCGGAGTGACCACGATGGTCGGCTCGAGGTACTTCTCCAGGATCAAGTGATCCATGATCTGGTGAGCGCGAGCGACATTAAACCAGTCTGAGTCGTTCCCTCCACCACCGTGAGAGAGGTAGAGGACTGGGTAGACCTTTCCTGGGTTATCGTGGTAGCCTGCTGGGAGGTAGACGCCAGTGGAGTGGACGTCTAGTGCATGGTGTCAGCAAGTTGAAGGACTAGAGGACGCGGTCACATACTTGGAGAAGGATAAGTCGACCCCGGACTCGGGTACTCATAAAACGCTATCTCCCCTCTCGCACTCTCCTTCACAGGAAACTGATAAGTGTAGTCCAAGTTCGAATACCTCCGGTTGGCAGGCACCTCCACAACACTATCCACCTGATCGCCCCTCCTCGCCTCGATCGGCAAGTTCCCCTCATCTACAACTCCAGCACAATTCGGCCAGATTGTTTTACAGTCCGGATAGAACGCATACTGATAAGTTTGACTCGGCAGCGGCAGGCTCAGCTCCCACAGCTTCTCCCCGGCATTGTAGGTCATGTTAAAGCCCGCGTAAGAGACGTTGGCATTGACGTCGCTAGTGGCGAAGTTCTGGTAGGAGAATTGGCCTGGCTTCCAGGTATAGGGACTATAGCCGGAAGACTTGGAGACGGAGGCGTGCAAGGCATCGGAGAGGTAATTGATGCCGCCGACTATGACGGAGGAGGGTTGCGTGGTGCTATTGTGGCGGTATATGAAGTCTACGACGTAGCCTGTTGGGCCGTGGGAAGTCTTGCGGACGGTAGTTTTGCGGTAGGCATTGGTTGAGGAGAGGAGGGAGAGGAAGAGGAGAGCGAGTGAAGAACGCATGACGGGTGCTGTAGATTCGAGCGGGGGAGATCGTGCGTCGAGCAGCTTACCTTTCTTTGTCTGCTACATTGCGATACTTGTACTGACCTGTTGTGATTCGGGGTATTGCGTGCGAGCGTACTATGTCTGACGTACCATGTCCCCCGCTCTCCAATATGCATGTACATGGTGGAGCCGAGGAAAGCTTCAGTATGGTTGCATAGCAGGGTGTAGGTCTTATGTGAGAGTGAAAGGCTAACAGGCTGAATGCTTTCGACAGGACAGAGAAAGTCAAAAGACACCGTACTAACGGCGAGGCCGAACACTCTGACCAGGTAGGACAACGTTTGGGTGCAAACAATGTCCAGAGCATAGGCAGGTGAGTGTGAAGTCAACCTGCCGCCGCCAGGGCGACATTGAGGTCCAACAGTAAGACGCAGTGAGCATGAGCAGCCGGGTCCGTGGTACTGAAGTGCAAGTGGGGATGTAGCCAAGCGTGCGGACGGATGATCGGCGCAGATCTTTGAGCTTGATGACTCGTGTAATGTTTCTTCGGCAAGAGTGGGCGCAAAAACCAGGATCGCTGGCTGATGTCAATTGTTCATGTCCTGTGCTAAGCATTCAATCTGATAAAACGCCCAAAAGCTTTCTTGCTGAATCCCCTTGTGTCGTCCCCTCGACCTATTTGACGCCCCTCCACGCGGCTCAACTCTGACCGGTGATCAATTACAGCTGCGGCATGGCCACATCTGACAGTAACGGCGCTTCTTGCTCGTTCTTCTCGCTCAGCTCATACACTGGCGGCTCATCATAGACTGGCGGATGAGCCTCCTCGTCTACTGGGAACCACTTAGCCTCGTTGTAGCCCAAAGCCGTAAGGACCCTCTTCGTCCTCTCGCTAGTAGGTGCCTTGCCACGGTGGACGACGCGGATCCAGAACCAGCCGGTGAATCGACTCGCGAGATAGAACATGCCGCAGTATAGCAAGCCGATGGCCAGACCCGTCAGAACAGGTGTGAGTATAGCCATGAAGCCGCTGACGAAAGACATCAAGAACTGATGATGACCGTGATGTGGTCCGTGGTGGTGGCTGTGGTGTCCATGCGGTCCGTGAGGGTGCATGCCTCGAGGAGGGCCATGGCGGAAAGGAGGTCCGTGAGGCTTGCCATCGAGGTTGAAGTGAGGCCCCTTGATGTGGCCTGGAAGTCTGTGCGGGCGCCCACCTTTACGTCCAGCGCAGCCAGCGAGCTTGCCGACACTGCTGTGTTTCGCGGCGTCTGCCTTGTCCTGGAGAATGCGCAGGAAACGGCAGACCGGGGCGGGTAGTGAACCGCAGTCGCGGGTGGGTGGGGGAGGTGCAGGTCGATGTACGGGCACCACAGCGAGCGGGTCTTCGATGATCCCTTCGTGCAATGCTCCGATCGACAAGATCAGAAGCTCTCCAGTCTTGAGTTTCAGCAACTGAATGCCAACCTCATCAACCTCCACTGGCTGATTCTCAACTTCCAGCAGTCGCCACTTCAAGCCTACTAGCATCTCGCCAGCAGCTGTAGTCTTGCTCTCACTGATACTAATACCATGGCTCGTGGCTTCGAGTCGCACAGCGTGATACTCGCCCGCAATCAGCTGGTCCCGTGAAGTCGACGCCGCAACCTGGTCCACGTGTAGCGTCCGTCTTGGCGTACTACTGGGCCCGATCGTTGGCAGCGGGTACTCAGGTATTCCGTTGAGCTCCAGCACCCGTCCATCATTCGAGATGGTGAAGTTGAGGACTAAGTTGTTCGCACTACCCTGGATCCAAAGGGTGTCGTCCACTTCTGCGACGTCCTTGACGTTGCTGCCTCGTGAGAAGGCACATGATGAGCATGGTAGCTCCACAACCTGGTTCTTGGTGTCCACGGAGAGGGTGTTGACTTCGAAGAGGCTCTCAGTGATGCTATCAGCCAGGCTCGGGGGAATGAGGAAGCCGTTCGTCGCGACCAGCGCGCAGGCAAATGCGCCGATGGAGCGGCTATGCATGATGGTTGAAGTCGTATGCTAATCGTGTGACCGTGTAACAGTGGAGGACTGTCGACTTCCAGTAGGGGAGGAAATGAAGAGGTACACAATGAGGGATCCTGAAGGCTGACGCGGACGGTGCTGAGGCCGCGGGCGCTTGCGAGAGGATGATGTGACGGCGGAACCGGATACGAGACGCCAGACCCTGAGACGAAGCTTATCTCAAAGCTTAGATAAAGTCACGTGATGACAGAAATCTGATCTCGCATGGAAGTCCAATATTGCAGAGTCCGCTGGTCAATTCGCAAAGGTCTGATTACTGCAATTATAGGCGATAACGAGCACGAACACCTGATGGTAGACGAATTGTTGTGGCTCTTCTCATACTCTTGAAGGTTATACGAGCTTGAACCGCCAGCATGGAGAACGAAGCCTCCTCCTCGCAAACACCAATATGCGCCAAGTGCAACAAGTCCCCCTCGTCCACTGCTGAGGCACAGCTGAAGCCCTGCACAATGTGCCACACCGTCCTCTACTGCTCCCGCGACTGCAAGAAGGCCGACCTGAAGACTCACAAGAAAGTCTGCCCGCAGCTTGCACAAGAGTACGCGAAGACTGCAGACATAAAAATGGCCACCAGAGCACCTCCCAAAGGTGGTGAGGACCGTGGAGGTCTGAGGAAGTGGCAATTCGATACTTGAGACGGCCAGGATGCAATGAAATCGTTTTCGCAAGCCACTCAGGACCGCCGCTAGGGCCAGACCTCCGGACCCGAAGCCACGGCAGATGCACGTGTGGCTGGCTGTGGAATGGACGGACGCTGGTTTGGTCAGGATGGCGAAGCGCATCGGACCCGGGGCCTGAACGATCGAGAAGGCCATCGTTCTGCGAGCTCTCCGCGGACTGGGCACAGCAGCATTGCGAGCGTCCGGAGCACACATCTTTAGCATTGTCGACCGTGGACGTGCCCTGAGATACACCTGATAAGCAGGGCGTTCGCGTCAACTGAAGCGCATGTGGCTCAGCCGCTCGTGGTTGGACGCGATGGGGTCCACCAGCCAGTGGATGGCTGATAAGGAATTGTGGCACGCGAAGAGACCGCTTAGTGAGAGCAGGTGCAATCGTGACAGTTGGAGTCGGCAGCTATAGCCGGTCAACAGGCTCATACACTCATCACTTCATTCTCCACCCTACCATACTACGATCTACCTACTTCTGCGGTCTCGGCCCAATAATCTGCCTCCGCCCTCCAATAGCAATCCCACTCCCACTCGAGCTCCCCCGATTCATGCCATCCCCGCCCGTAAACCCATACTGATTCACGTCCCACGTCTGCCCCTCGCCCACGCCTTCATTAGGATCCCGCTTCCTTTCGGCCACCCTCTTCTGCTCTGTCTCCCACTCCCGCTGGCGCTCCCGTTCGCGTTCCATTTCGCGTTCGAGAAGGGATTTTGACGCCCAGCCGCCGGCTTGCGTGGACTTCTGCGAAGCTTGGCGACGATCGTTGAGGTTTGATTGCTCGAGGGCTGTGTCGCCGGTTTCCGTGGCGGAGGAGATGCGCGGTTGAGGCGTTGAGGGGGCGGGGTTGGAGGAGAGGAAGGCGGAGGTGCGGGTTTGAGTTACGGGTGGTGGGGTGAAGGGGTCGTAGGTCTTCGGTTGAGGCGTGGGAAGGGGGCGGTTGGTGCTGCCTAGTGGTGATGATGAAGGTGCCGAGCCGAAGTTGTATTGAGGCACCGAAGAGCTTGAGAGGTTGGAGCTGAGTTCTTGAGTAGGTCTCGTGAGGGCTGTGGGCAGTTCTGCTTCGTCCTCATCGGGGGGATCGTCCATCCCGGTCATAGGTTGTGGGAGAGGTCTGGAAGGTAAGGATGGCAGTGGTGCTTTTGTGGTCTGCTCTCGAGGTGCTCCACTCTGTGCTGGCTTTGCTGATGTTCTTGGCTGATTCGCTTGCCACTGCTTGCGCAGAGACTCTCGCTCGTCCGGTGCCCAGCTGGCCTCGCTCTCTTTCGCGCTGTCCGGCCGTTGCGTCTGCGCTGTACTAGGTCGAGAGCTGTTCGAGCTTTGAGTGAGTCGCTCTTCCCGTTCCATCTGGTACTGACGCTCCCGCTCTCTCGCTTCCTCTAGCTGCTGCTCCAGCTCGCGCACACGTGCTTGCTCCGGAGTCTCATTCTGTCCGTCGGATCCAGTGCTTGCTGCAGCCGACTCACGCTGATACTGTGACAGTGTTTGGCCGCGCAAGATAGTGCTCGATGCCACTCGAGGCTTCTCAGGGGGTTTCTTCGTCATCAGTCGCTTGAGATCAGCGTCCTCTTTCCGTCTCACATCCTCTTCTTGCTGCCACTTCCGCTCCTGCTCTGCCCACTGCCGCTTCTGCTCCTCCACATGCTGTCGCTCGGCCTCGCGCTGCTTCTGAGTCTCGTCTTCCCATCGCCGCTCCTCTTGTAGTCTCTCCCGCTCCTCCTCCGCCTCCCTCTCTGCTCGCCTGTCGATATCTGCTTGCTCTGCTAGCCGTTTCGAACGCTCCCCCTCCGCAGCCTTCTCCTTCCGGACTCTCTCCTTCTCGGCAAGACTCGGTACTGTCGGCCCCTGACTAGTAATCTGACGCCGTGCACCGAAGCTGATGCCCTGGTTTCCTTGTGAGGCACCACCCAGGTAGCCATACTGAGCAATGTTCCATTCAGG
>JAVRRP010001273.1:0-10347 GCA_036872775.1 Oleoguttula sp. CCFEE 5521 | reverse complement strand
CAACGTAAGTTTCCCCCCCTAGCTAGCCGATGTGGCCGCTTACTCACACGATATTAAGCCCGCGGATAACCCGAAACAAGTACGTTTCGTGAAGGACGCGCGACGACTCATCGTTGCCTTTCAATCTCGTATAGATCGATCCCCACTGCAGGTGTACAGCTCAGCACTGTTGTACCTCAAACACTCGAACGTACTGCGGATCCACTTCTGGGACCAGATCAATCCTCTTCTTAGAACTGTAGTCATTGTGCAAGCCAACTCGAGGGAGGCAAAGGACGCATACAATTTCGTCAACGACCTTGCCTTCACCCCGGACGGAGCCCAGCTTGTCTCGGGCTCGATCGATGAGCGTGTTCGTATATGGAACGTGGAAGATGAAATACCGCACACTCCGCTAAAGGGTCAAAATGACAAGATCAGCACCGTCGTCATATCGCCGGATGGTAAGTGGCTCGCATCAGGGTCCGACGACGGCACGATCTGGCTATGGGAGCTCAAGACCAACCACTGCCACCGTGTGCTGAAGGGCCATACTGGATGGGTCAACGCGGTTGCATTCGCGACGAATGGGACATTGTTGGCCTCCGGATCGATGGACGAGAGCGTCCTTCTGTGGGATACAACGACAAAAGACCCTCCAAAGAAGTTGGAGTTCGCGGGCAGCGGTGTCAACGATGTCTCATTCTCAGCAGATGGCTCTCTCCTCGCCTCAGCGAACGTCGCCAACTCAATTGTCTTATGGGATGTGGCTACACGGAGACTTCGGGTCGTGCTTGAGGGTCATGATGGGCCCATCAACGCAGTACGCTTCTTGCCTTATAGTAATCGACTCGTGTCTGGATCGGATGACATGATCATCAGATTCTGGGACGTGACTGCAGGTACTGAGGTGAAGAAGATCACTGGGCATACGAGGAAGATCCTCGCAGTTGCCTGCTCTCACGATGGCAAAACCGTCGCGTCGGCATCGGAAGATAAGACTGTTCGAATCTGGAATGCGCACACGGGAGAGCCAGTCTTCAAGCTCGATGACCATACTAGCGGGGTGAATGCAGTCGCCTATTCGCCTGACAGCAAGCTTATCGCAACATGCTCTGCGGATGATGAGGTGAGGCTCTGGAATGCTCGGAGTGGGAGTCTGCTCAACAAATTGCCAGATTTTGAAGGCATCATGATGAACGGAGAATCGCCCACACGAACACGGGCTCTTTCGAACGGACGACTCGACAATCCCTCTTTTGTCGGGAAGCCCAGCGGGCACACAAGCAGGGCCACGGCGTTGGCGTACTCTCCGGGAGGCCGGCTCGTCGTGTCTGGCTCCTTGGACGCCACATTGAAGGTGTGGACAAAAGAGGGTATTGAGAGGTGTATGCTGATCGGTCATGCTGCGGAGGTCACGCACGCTGCGTTTTCACCGCAGGGCCACCAGATCGCCTCTGCATCAACCGACAAGACTGCACGGCTCTGGGATCCTGTCACTGGTTCTCTGATACACAAGCTCGAGGGACACACCAAGACGGTCAACATAGTCCGCTTTTCACCAAACAGCCAATTCTTGGCATCTTGCTCCGTAGACGGTACAGTCCGACTATGGAGCACGGTGACTGGTCTGGCCATCGGTACTCTTCGTGGTCATTCGGAGACGCACCCAGTGAACGATGTTGCCTTCTCGCCAGACAGTAAACAGATTGTGTCCTGCTCTAGCGACATGACGATCTGGTTTTGGGACGTCCGAACGGCGAGAACGTTGTGGGCGGATGGTCTGCGAGCGCACGACGACTCTATCACATCAGTGACGTTCTCTCCGGGCGGCAAACGGATAGCTTCGTGCTCATTAGATCGCACGGTCAGGATCTGGGACATTGCAGGTAACTTACAGCATACAATAGAGAATCATAATGCTCCGACTCTTGCTGCAGCATTCTCCCAGAACGGCAAAAAACTTGTGTCGAGTTCTGAAGACGGGACGATCAGGGTATTGGACATTGACACCGACTTTGAGCAGTGCGTGAAGCGCATGGGTGCGCCCGTTCGGGCTCTGGCCTTTTCATCAAGTGGAGACGTGGTTCAGACAGATCGAGGGCTAGTCAGCATCTACTCAATTCCGTTATCACCAACGTCCGCTTCGCGGGAGCCACTTGTCACTCAAGACTGGACGAAATGCGATCAGATCTTGATGCCACAAGGGGACTACGAGGTGACAAGCATTGCCACACTGGGCGACACGACAGTACTGGGTCATGTTTCGGGAGCTATCTCCTTCATCGGGTTCTGACACCGCGATCCAGAAGGTGCAGCGGCGCAGGTTCGCGTGGCGCGGCATATGGACGCATTTTCATTGTATTTGGTAAGAGGGCGCAGTGTTGTAGACGGCCATCTGTTCCTTTGCGCTATACCCACATCGTTCTTGCTTATCATATGGTGGATGAATATGCAGTAACGTTCTGTTGATTAGATACACGACATAGCTGTTCTTCATCTGAGTTGTATATGTGCTTTCCCATTGAGCACAATTCTTTAGTCAGCGATGACTTCATCGTAAGCCAGTCATGGTCTCTCATGGTGCGTACATGTAAGTGAATACTACTTGCATGGATTTCTTCCAGTGTTTTACCAGGGTCTGGCCATACGAAAGTCACCTCCCAGCCCGGACTACTATACACTGAGCTGGAACATCGAGTTCCTCAGAGGCTCCTGCCAACAGAGCAGTACCCTGCGAAAGTCTACCAGAATTGCAAACTAATCAGACCTCCTCTTCTTTGCAGACGGTCTCTGGATTGCTTTCAAATGTCAACAATTGAACCCTCGAAGCCCATTCGCGATGACACCACGTTCAACGGCTCGTGTGCCTGTGGCGGCATTATATACCACTGCACTGCTGTCCCGAAATCGACGACCAAATGCTACTGTGATACTTGTCGCCGCTGCTCAGGTGGGTCTCATCAAGTCTACACAAATGTCCCGTACAAGTCGGTGAAGTGTCAAGAGCACGACACTGCGACTCCGGGACCATCGGGAATGGAAGCCCATCGACCCAAGTTGATCGAACTACACCTCTCGAACGTCGCCACACGATCTTACTGCAGCTACTGTCACACGCCACTCTTCATGCAGTACCGCAGACAGTCCGACCGATTGCATGTCTGTGTAGGATCTGTTGACATGGACGGTGTGGTCAACGAGGATATCAAGAAGGCTTTGATGCCTACGCAGAACATCTTCGTTGCCCAGAAACCCTCGTGGGTTAAGGTGGATGATGAACTGCCTACTTTTAACAGATTCGATGGGGACTTTGAGGACTTCGTTGAGGGTCGAGAAGAAGCCACAGCATAAATGTATCCGAGTGTACGATGCACCAGCTATGGAATGATCGCGACGTTTGTGATGATGGACCACTCTCCAGCGCAGCGCCTCTAACACCGCGGTCTCTGGCCTAGATTTTCGAGAGGTCTATTTGATGAGTGCACGATCATGCCAGCGAGTCAGCAATACGACGAGTGACATGTGAACGATTCTCGCAGAACGTCGATCACTGCCCGCGACTGTGCCAGACACGTCCCCCACTGTCTAGATGTGGGTTTAACATCCTAAGCTCATTAGTATTCTACCAACATAGATACATAGCCAGATTCCCCATCATGAATGTTGAAGTACTTGTCAGCTGTCCATTGTTCTGACCAGAGCAGGCGATTGCTAGAAGAAGCGGACCGCTCAGGTGCGCTCGTTGACGAATAATGCTAGGATATGTAACACCGCGACAGTGTGACTACACTCCGTCATGGACGAGACCCGAGTTTATGTTCTCAAGGACTCTCTAGGTTAGATTTCGCAGCAGTTCGTTGTTGCGGTGCGGTGTCTTAGCAGTGTCGTTCAACGAGATGCCCAAGAGTGGCCCGCTTCTAGTGTCACCCGCGCGAAGAGGGACGTCGATGGCAAGGCTGATGTTGACTTTGGCGTGTATTTGACATGTGCTAGATTCGGAGATAAAGTGGGGCCGTGCGGCTTCGGTTGACCAGCACACCTTCAACTCCCTTGCCCAATCGTGCCATCTCCCTGTTACCCTATCACACGCGCGATATGTATGGGGGCTTCTTCTGGCGCTTCAACCAGCATATCTCATCTTCGTCGAATCGACCGACACGGTCGCAGGAATTTGGACCACCCTGTAGCAATCTCATCTCGAGTAACTTTGCATACCAACCGGTCGGAAAATCTCTTGCGCCCTTGAAACTTCAGGGAACGCATCTCAGCTGATCAGCCTCAAACGGCGATGTAGATTACTCAGATCCACGAATGGGGTTTCTTCTGTCATACAAACCCGGAAAGCCACATATCGGCAACGCTGTGAGCCATTTACAGCACCCCAGCCGTCAGCACGGCATGGATGCACCTGCTTTCTCATCAAGTCGAAGTCTCTGAGTACAGTAGCTTTCTCACTGCAGGACGATAACACAGCGAAGCGGTGCAGTCATGTACATGTACGATCATCGGACTTCCGGCGGGTCGCTATTGTTGTTCACGGGCGTCCGAGCACTCGATGTTCTGTGGCGTCCAATGTCAGGCACCCAACCCCAGTCTCACTTCATCCTTCAAGGTTGGGGCCGATCAGGGCGCTGTGTTACTCTAGGGGCTGCAACGATTTCCCGTCACACACATGCGACAACGTGCGCGGACTAATATAGCCACATGGACTACACTCCGGAGAAAAGATATGTAGGTGCTGTCTCGTCGCACATGAGCGCTTCCACGGGTTTGTGTTGTTCTTCTCTTATCGTTCAGCTTCTCTGTCGTCGAAAGCGCAACACACCATAGAGCACGCGCAATGTCTGGCACGATCAGTGGACAAGAGCAGCGCGCTGCTGAGCAGCTCAATGTCGACCTCATTCATGGCACGGAGGTCATGACTGATGTTGGGGGTGCACACTTCGCAAAAGCTGGTGGAAGGGAGACAGGCTCAGTGTACTTTTGACCAACAGTTGCAGCCTCTATACGTGCGAATTTGACTGACATCTCACAGCCTCGTCCCACACCCCTCCAGCAGCCCCAATGATCCTCTCAACTGGAGCCGACCATGGAAGATCATCGTCGCTGTCTCCCAGCTGTTCTACGTCTGGGTATTGGTGTGCTCGGCCCTGTCAATTGCGCCCATGTTCCCTTTCCTGGGCATGGAGTTCCATCTCGATCAGCAGCAGCTGTCCCTCCTGACAGGCTTGAACGTGATTACTCTAGGTGGGTCATAGCTTGTTGCTGTTCAGGCCCAATTGTAGTGGCTTATGCTGGAACGGTACTGACGCGTTCAGGCTTCGCGAATATCTTCATCGTCCCCCTCGCCAACATCTTCGGTCGTAGACCGATCAGCATCATCTTCGGCTTCCTCGTGGTACTCACGAACATCTGGCAGGCTCTGGCGACTAGCCACAGAAGTCTGCTGGCGGCTCGTGCATGCAATGGCATCGTTGCTGCGACTAGCGAGACGATCATGGTGCAAGTCATCGCAGACATGGTACGTACCGCCTTTCGAGATGGGGGAGGGGACCGAAGACTGATAAGCTTTCTAGTTCTTCCTTCACGAGCGCGGATTCTGGATGGGCACCTACTTCACGATGTACTTCAGCGGTGCCTTCCTCGGACCCATCATGGCCGGCAACATCGCCGCACGCCACGGCTGGCGCTCCTTCTTCTGGCTCACCGTCGCGCTCGCAGCCTTCTCCACCGTCCTTCTGATCTTCACCTTTCCCGAGACCAAGTATCACCGCAACTCCAGCGCCGGCACGAAGACCACCAGCCAAAACGACGAGAAAATCCTTGACTCCGAAGCCAACAGCGAGCTCGGCGCCGAACAAGTCGGCAAAGGCAAGCCTAGCAAAGCCCAATGGCTGCCCGTTCAAAAGCCAGACAGCCGCTGGAAGTCCTTTGTCATCCGCGATCTCACCACTCCAATCCTCGTCTTCTTCAACCCTATCGTCTTCTGGGCTGCACTAATGCTGGCGGGTCCCGCCGATCTCCTCCTGATCTTCAATCTGACCGAGTCCGGCCTCCTCGGCTCGCCAGCATACGGCTGGTCCCCAGGTGCAGTCGGCTACTCCAACTTCGCGTTCTTCGTTGGCGGTATCGTCGGCGTCGCCACTGCAGGCCCACTTTCAGATTGGGTCGCTCGCCGCGCAACGATCAAGAACAACGGCATCCGCGAAGCCGAGTTCCGTCTCCCGGCTCTCATCCCCTTCGTCTGCTTCTTCATCATTTCCCACGTCGTCGGTGCCGTCGGCTACGACCGTCTCTGGCCTTGGCAAGCGATCTTGGTCGGCGGCTTCGGCTTCTCTGGGCTGGCCGTCACTGCGATCCCGACGATCGCTATCGCGTACGCGGTGGACTGCTACAAGCCTATCTCGGGCGAGATCATGGTTGTTGGCACTGTGATGAAGAACGTGCTAGGATTCTGTCTGAGCTACTGGGTATTTGACGTGCATGTCACGAATGGGTGGACGGGAGTGTTCATGACGCAGTTTGCAGTGTCTATGCTGCCTGTGGTGTTGACTGTGCCGTTGTACTACTTTGGGAAGAGTTTGAGGAGGTGGACGAAGAACTCGGATTTGCACAGGATGGAGGCGTTGATCTGAGCGTTGGGAGGAGTGGTGGGAGAGTGCACTGTTCAGAACGCCGTGGATGTGAATTGTTGATACCCCTGCGATAATTGCTCCTTCCAGAACCACTACCATTCTCGTAGTCAGCTACAGTAAGGCTCTCTATCTTTCACACTCTCACGATCCTGAGGAAGTCTGTCCGATATTGATGCGACTTCGCTCGCAACTTCCCAATGGGGATGGGACGAACTCCACCTCTCTGAACTCCGCTTTTGAGCCGCCAATGTGTGTCAGCCAGTTGCAGATAGTGCAGAGAAGCAATGTCAGCGACAACGCTCTATCGTAGGACCCCACCGAAGTACTGTCAGTCATAGGCAGGGTGTCGCCATGCTGTCCTACAGCAACATCACTTAATTCTTGCCAACATGGCTCTGCCAGTACGAAGTGTACCGAAGGCATTGAGTCCCAGACTGCTACGACCTGGAGTACTCAAGCCGACGACAACATGGCAAGCTCGTCAAATCGCTACGGCCACCGCTGTAGAGCCTGCAGACGCGCCGCCATACCTGCCATATGATCTCCCACCGCCTCGATCGAGTAGAGCAGCAGCTCTCCGAGAAGCAAAGCCCTTCTCCGACTTCCTGACAGACACCCATGCCCGGCAACATGACTACCTCCGGATCTCCCTGACCGAGCGCTGCAATCTGCGATGTCTTTACTGCATGCCAGAGGAAGGAATCGATCTATCACCGAATCGGGATCTGTTGACTACAGCGGAGATCGTCTACCTGAGCGCGCTGTTCGTCAACCAGGGCGTCACTAAGATCAGACTCACAGGCGGCGAGCCGACGGTGCGAAAGGATATCGTGCCGTTGATGCACCAGATTGGAGCATTACGCAAAGATGGATTGAAGGAGCTAGCACTGACGACGAATGGCATCTCACTGCACAGGAAGCTGGATGAGATGCTCAAAGCTGGCCTCACCGGCGTCAACATCTCCCTCGATACTCTGGATCCCTTCCAATTCCAGCTGCTTACTCGGAGGCAAGGCTTTGCAGCAGTCATGAAGAGCATCGATCGCGTGAAGGAGATGAACAAGCTTGGCGCAGGCATTAAGCTTAAGATCAACTGCGTCGTAATGCGCGGCTTGAACGATCATCAGATCTTGCCTTTCGTCGAGATGACGAGAGATGAGGAGGTCGAGGTCAGGTTCATCGAGTACATGCCATTCGGCGGGAACAAGTGGAGCCAGAACAAGATGGTGGGCTATGCTGATATGCTTGACATCATTCGCGCAAAATACCCGGACTTTGGCAGGTTGAAAGATAAGAAGAGCGATACGAGTAAGACTTGGCACGTCCCTAGATTTGTGGGCAAGGTTGGATTCATCACGAGTATGACGCAGGACTTTTGTGGGAGCTGCAATCGATTGCGGATCACTTCGGATGGGAATTTGAAGGTCTGTCTGCATGGCGAGGCCGAAGTGAGCCTGCGCGATGTCTTGCGTAACAACAATTCCGGAGACCCGATGGACGAGGAGGCATTCGAGGCTGTGCGAGAGGTCGAGATGGCTCGCAGGAGTAGCGCTGGAGGAGGCGAGTCTTGGATGAGCAAGGAGCAAGAGCTGCTGCAGCTCATTGGTGCAGCGGTAAAGCGGAAGAAGGAAAGCCATGCAGACATGGGTGATCTGGAGAACATGAAGAATCGGCCTATGATTTTGATCGGTGGGTAGGTTACGCATCGCTTGTGCGGTCAAGCAGTACTCGCCTGGACTCTGTTTTTGACTGACAGCTGCACAGATGAGGGACCGAGAACACATGGCTTTTCGCGAAGCTCACAGCTGGATCGTCGAAGAACTTCGAACACTCCCTGGTCAAAGATCCCGCATCATCTACTTGCTCAGACGCCGAGCAGTTACTTGCAACGGCGGCACTACTCGAGTGATGATGGCAACGGCTTCGGTTTCCAGAGCCTGAGTAGCTTGTTCGGGTCAACGCCAGCAAGAGGGCGATACAGTCGACCCCGAGAAAGGGAGGACTTATACGAGCGCTCTGAGCCTGACGAGCCGCGGAGACGCTTGCAAAGTGAAGAAAGGGAATCGAGCAAGATGCCCGCGCCCTTCTTTGCACCCGCGCCGCTGAGTGCGACTGCTGCTGCCACATCCGCGCCAGACCATAGTAGACCAGACGCAATGTTCATCGATAATGAGATGGGCTTTGTGTCATCTCGTCTGGGCAAGGAAGCTGTCGGCATTATTCGTCCGGTCTCAGGCGCACACAACGATTCATCTGATCGCGCTCCGGCGCCTGGACGAAGCATTGCCGCTTCACAAAGCTTGACGGGGGCAGCCGCGGCGAGGCGTGGCAGTGCTCCGACAGCTTATGTCCTACCCGATGGCAAGAAGAGCATGAACAAGATGCTCCGTAGACCCAATGGTAAACGCCTCGATGGTAGAGAGCGGCGCGCGGTCTACCGTAAAATCGAGCGAATTGGGTCACCCAAACATAGCGGAGTGGTGCGTTCTACTGGGCGCGAAGATGACCGCAAACCCAGCCCATTTACTCCCGAATCGCAGTCTGCAGTAAGACCTGGGATCGAGATATCTGGGACTGACGAGAAAGCCTGGGGACTTTCGCCGGATGATCTTAGCACAATCGACTCTTTCGCTGACCCGAATGTCCCGGCTGCCGCCCAGAGCAACGCATCGCAAACGGGCAGATACTCCCGCAACCCCGCCTCTTCCGCCTCCTCCTCATCACCCACCCCTCCATCCCATCTAACCCACCTCACCACCACAGGCGAAGCCCATATGGTCTCCGTCTCCGCCAAACCCTCCACCAATCGAACAGCCATAGCGCTCTCCACCATCAACCTCACCTCTCCGCAAACCTACAACCTCCTCGTTACCCACTCCGCCAGAAAAGGCGACGTTCTCGCCACAGCCCGCATAGCAGGGATCATGGCCGCAAAACGCACCTCGGAGCTCATCCCGCTCTGCCATCCGCTCATGATAAGCAAAGTCGAAGTCCTGCTTACGCCTCTACCGCCCGGGACCAAGAGTGGGCTGGTGGAGAGAAATGAGTACGGTGTTGTGGTTGTGCAGGCGAGAGTTGATTGCAATGGCCCGACTGGCGTGGAGATGGAGGCGCTTACTGCCGTCAGTGTGGCGGGGTTGACTGTGTACGACATGCTCAAAGCCGTTGATCGGGGGATGCGGGTGGAGGGGACGAGGCTAGTGTATAAGAGTGGAGGGAAGAGTGGGGTGTTTGTTAATGAAGAGTGGCTTGAAGAGAACGGCGCAGGCTATCTGAGCGAGCAGGGTCTGGTGTTGCCCGGGAAGTGAGGGATAAGTGAGGTTGCAAGTGCGATGGTGATCGCACTGGATTGTAGATGTGTATATAGCAGTATATCTCGCCCACAAATGAGTCTCATTGGATTTCTGCACGGACATCAATCGCTCCTTCCACGCCATTACGATCTGCGTCTCGCACGACAATCGCACCAATCTCCCGGATCTTCTCCCCCGCTTCAAAACTAACCCTCAGCTCCCTCGCGCCCCAAAGCTGCCTCTCCAAACCCACCTCCCGTCCCTCACTCACCAGCCCTCTCAGCTTGCCCACAAGGAACGGCCCAAGAAGCCGAATACTCCAGTCCCCATCCACCGCCTCCAGCACAGCTTCCAGCTCGAAGAATCCGCCAAACCGCTCGAGCAGCTCCGAACTACGATCCAGGTGTGCTGGCAACGGCCGGGCGAGGAACGGCTGG
>JAVRRP010001272.1:0-10348 GCA_036872775.1 Oleoguttula sp. CCFEE 5521 | reverse complement strand
GCGTGCAGACTCATCACAGAATGGTGCATCCAAAAGCGCGTAGAAGAGCAATTCAACGCCTTCGTAGCCGGCTTCCACGAGCTCATCCCAGCCGATCTTGTCAACGTCTTCGACGAGCGCGAGCTCGAGCTACTCATCGGTGGCATAGCAGACATCGACGTCGACGACTGGAAGAAGCACACCGATTACCGCGGCTACACCGAAGGCGACGCTGTAATCCAGAACTTCTGGAAGGTGCGTCTCCTCCCTTCCTGATCCCATCACCCTCAATCCTATGCAATACTGACACACTTGCACAGTGCATCCGCAGCTGGGACGCCGAGCAAAAGTCCCGCCTCCTCCAATTCGCTACGGGCACTTCCCGCATCCCCGTCAACGGGTTCAAGGATCTACAAGGAAGTGATGGGCCGCGAAGATTTACTATCGAGAAGTCAGGCGAGGAGCAGCAGTTGCCGAAGAGCCATACGTGTTTCAACCGGCTGGATCTGCCGCCTTACAAGACTTACGATGCGTTGACGCAGAAGCTGACGTGGGCTGTGGAGGAGACTGTGGGCTTTGGGCAGGAGTAGATTGATAGGGTATGGCGTCACGGAAGGGCGAGGGGATAAGTCATGTAGGGGGTTGAAACGAGCATTGTATACAATCGAAGGCGATGTCGTTTTGTGACCGCTTTCTGGAGGATGTTGCTCTACTTGCGAGTGTGTTTCTTTTGCGACGACTGAGATGTCTGACTCTTGCAGAGAACAGGCTCTCGCGATATCTGAATTCTTCGCCCCGTGACCAATGATTCGCACCACGTCCGCTTCAACGCTATGATCCTACTCATTCCAGGGCATAATCTCATACACCACAACGGGCGCCACGCACCAAGTTCTCTCACCCTCCCCTCATACCTTCGCCCCCACCCGTCTAGCAGGCACACTCTCCACCTCATCATCACTGCTCTCCTCCTCACTACTCCCAATCACCATCCCACCCTTCACAAGACCCGCAGAGAACCGGACTTTCTTCCCCGTTGATGCGGAAGCGCCTGGCGAGGCATCTCCACCAATGGCTTCGATGGCTTGCAGCTTGGCGCGCACGTTGTCGTTCTGGATTGCCGCTGCTTTCGGTGAGGGTTTCGAGGCTGGGGTAGAGGATTTGGGTGGGAGGGTTGGGGTTGGGGGGTTTAGAGCTGTGGAGAGGAGGGAGGGGCGCCCGCGGGGTTTGGTGGCGGGTTTGGGCTGGGCGATGGGCTTGGGGGTGGGTGCGAGGGTGATGGAGGAGGTTGCGAGGGGGATTGTAGTCGGCGTGGCGTCTTCTTCGTTGTCATCGGAAGAGGAATCGACGTCGTGAGAAGCGCCGTTCACGGGTGTGAAGGAGGTCGCGGGACGCATACTCGGGTTCTTGCCAGCTGGTGGACGGCCACGCGGCTTCTTTGACTCCGTCGAGGCAATGCCGTTTGCTGTTGGGGCAGCCCTGGCCGCGGTATCTGACCGAGGGCGAGAACCTGGCTTACGATGCTGCGGCCCGCGTTCACGTGGTGGGCGAGGGTCGTTCGGCAGTGCGTCCGGGTAGACTTCACTGTCCTCTGCCGCACGTGTGGAGAGGTAAGCGGGCAGAGTCCGGCGACGGTTGGCGTCCTTGTCGTTGTTGGCGCTCGAGAGCAATTCCTGCTCGTCATCGGACGCAATGTCGACTTCCTCATACTGCACTGCAGACTTTCGACCTCGATTGCCTTTGGTACTGGCAGCAGACTTCACACCGGGGTTCAGTCGCTCGGGCCGGTAAGCGGAGTAATTCTCGTCTTTCTCAACAGGTATGAGAGCTTTCTTCGTGTTGCTCGTGATGATATGACCTTCCCGTTCCCGTCTCTTATAGCGCTCTCGACTAAGCGTCTTGGGGTCTATTAGCTTCCTTGGAGCGAGGTCACTCTTCAGCAGGTCCTCAGGGCCGGCTTCCTCGAGGATTTCGCGACGTAGCTGCGCCTCCGCAGAGTCATCTAAGTCGTGCTCAGCGTCTATGTCTTCGCCGTTAGCAGCAGCTAGAGCGGCACGAGCAGTCTCCTTGGCTTGGATCTCAGCGAGGCGATGGCTGGGTATAGACAGGATAACCACACGCTTCTTGCCCTTCAGCCGAGCTTGCATCATGATAAAGTGGCCCTCTGACTTCGCACGCTCGAGCGCATTGCGCTCGCGCTCCTTCTCGAATTGTCGCTGCACTTCGCTCTTCGAGGTGGTTGCAACATTCTCCGTCTCCGCGAGATCAAGACTGCGAAAGCCTGCGGCTGCAAGACGCGGCTTCTTGGCCTTCTTCGCCTTGGTCATGCTGATGTCCTCGAAATCGCCGCCGTCATCGTCCTCACCAACATGCCTGCGCTTGGAGCCTCTGATGGCCATGGAATCCCCATTTGCACCATTACCAACGTCCATAGGGTCTGGGTAGTTGTATGCGTCGTCGTCGTCGTCTTGATCATCGGCATGCATCTGTGCAGCAGGCGGGACATAGCCAGCAGTTCGCACCGGTGCATAGCCATCCAACGCTCCGTTTGAGGGTGCACCTGCAACCATCGCAGCTGGTGAAGTTAGGGCATCGTTCGCTTGGTGTAGACGGCGAGCGAGTACGGCGTCCTCGTCGAGCTGACTGGGACTGCCACCCGTGAGCGCCGGATCAATGGCCGCGCCGCCAGCTGGAGGTGAATACTCAAACTCGACGCGACTCTGCTCAATGTCATGCTCGTGGTCGTCGTCAAACTCTGCCTCATTCTCCTTCGCTTTCTGCGCCGCAGCCTTCGCGCGCTTGATGCGGCTGGATTCAGTCCTACCCACTGCGTCGTCGTCCTTGAGCCAATTCAGATTGCTCACGCTGAAGTCCACCAACGCCTCGACACTCCTGGCATCAGCGACCTTCTTCGTGTCATGCCCCAACAAAGTACCCTTGGGTTGATATGGATCACTCTTGCCTTCCTTTACGCAGCCGCCAGCAAAACAGATGCCCAGACAATGCGGGCAGCTCCACGCCTGATCTTCCATGATATCTACAGGCATCTTGTCCCACCCGCGGAAGAGGCTGCCATAACACCAAGCACGGTCGCAAGTAGTGCAGAAGGCCATCTTCCAATTGGGATGCCGCTTCTGACAGACATGGCAAGAGGAGTTGTTTTTGAGCCATGTCTTGCTCTTCCTCTTCGCGACCTTCTTGACCATACCATCGTCACCTACTATGATCTCCTCGTCGTCATCGTCAGCATCAGACTTGAGCTCCTCTGCAGATTTGTGCACGTCTTTCCAGGGACGGCGCTTCAGCTGATCTTTGCAGATCTCTGCGAGGGTCTTCTTCCCGTACCGCCTACGCTCGTCGATCAGCGTCAACGGTGTCCTGTCGGTGACTGAACCGCCATCAAGAGCAACGATCATCTTCCGCCATGTCTCGTACTTGTTTGCGAGCTCCTTCCAGCGGAACTGCTCCACCCACTTGAGGTTGCTGATGCAGTAGCACGATCGACCCATGGCATAGCAGTCCATGCATACGTCATATGGATCACCTTCGTCTTGCCCGGCGTCGTCGTGACCCAGCATGTCTTTGCAGGAGCTGCAGGATAGGAAGCGGTTGAAGATGTTGCCTCTGCAGTACGCGCAAGTAACGTTGCTATCAAAAGTGAGGTACTCGATGTTCTTTGGCGTATCACGGTCATCGGGGTTGAACATCTCGGATAGCAGAACCTGCCGGTATAGCATGAAGAGCTTCTTAAAGTCCTTAATAAGCTGCTTGATTTTGCTCGAATGAAGGAATTGGTGCGCAGTGTCCGGGGACATTCGAGCAGCCTGCTGTTGCGCCAAGCCGAGAAGTCCGCTGTATTTCTGCAACGTAAAATAAATGATAGCTTTGTTCTTGTACTGCTCATCGCGGCACACGATACGACTCCGGGGAAGCGCCTCGTTCAACGCCATCTCAAGTGTTTCCACAGTCGTACGATTCCATGCCACTTTCATGGTGCGAGTGCCGCGGTTCCAGACCTGATGTGGTGCAAGAGGTGGGATCAGGATCAAGTCACCTGGACGCTGCTCTACGACATAGACATTGAAAGGCGCTTTCTTCCAAGCCACGACCTGGGCAAAGTGGTTCTCAACCTCAATGTCATGTCCAAGGGTGTCCAGCCAATACTCCGCGACTGTATGCCGATCGTTCGATTCAGTCATGAACCAGATCGACGAGCCAGGCTTGGTGATCTTGCCCTCGTCATCCAAGTTGGCGCTCGCCTCGACCATAATGTTCTGTCCTAGACTGGCGCACATCTCGCGATGCGCGGGTGTATACGTGCCCTCGTGTCCGATGTAGCACATGAGGTTCTCTGCGCGCATCTCGGGAGGAAGAGAGCTCATCAGGTCACCCGCACGTGCAATACCCTTGCTTGCGCGCACTTGCCCGTCAGGTACAGCTCCTGGACCTCCCGCCCCGCCGATGTTGTCGTTCAGGTAGGCCAGCGACTCTGGGATCTGCTCTCTTACTTTGTCCCACCATACAGGCGGGCAATCGATGTCTTTGAGGTACACGCGCTGCTTCTTTTTGTCCTTATATGCACCCTTCTGCTCGAAGAACTGGTTCGTGAGGACACTCATGTTCTTGAGGTAATGCTTCATACTCAGAGGTATGTACTCCTTCGATCTCAGGTCACGAGCTTGCTCCACCTTATCGCCACAGTTGTCGCGCAGCCACTTGGGCTGGAATGTCCATGGGTCGAGGCGATCGTCGAAGCCATCGATGACCAGAGGCTTCCCACCGTTGATCACATGGAGGAGGACGAGCTTCTCAAAGGCAGCGATGCCTTGCTCATCGATCATGTCACAGCCTATCCGGTCGACATATGAGAAATTTGGCGTCGACTCGACCAAGGCCTTGAGGTCGAAGTCCGGGGGGATGGGATCGAACGACGCGCGGGGCCGTTGGGCGGGCATGACTATGACAAGAGTCTCTTTGCTGCGGGGATGAGCGCAAGCACGCCCAGGAATTCCACCCGGTCTATGCGCCAATTGCGCCCAAGCAGTGCGAAGCTCGCGAGAGCAGCTTCACTACCCTACACACAGCTGCAGTCGCATCACTTCACAAGACGAAGCATGCGATATGAGATGCCCGTACGAAGCGTGGCCCGGATTTCCCCAACCAGGCGCAGTTCGTAGTCACGCCTCACAGCACACTTCTCCAGCAAGACGTGGTTGGTCGCAAGATGAATGATTACATGGAGCTCGCGATCTAAGTCGCGTGTAAAGTGGCAGGGTACAGGCGACGTACGGGAGCTGGGTTTCTCCGCATGCGCGAACTCTACTTGCGCTCGCCTGTTCACTCTCAAGGTTACAGATTTCACATCAATGTTCGCTTGTCCTCCGTTCACCGACAACTCTGCCAATGTTCTGGTGCGACTAGCTAACTCAGCCACCGTGTCGCAGACAAGTCTTTGAAAGAGGCTGTGTTGGCGTTCCCTAAGGGTGGCGTTCAGATAAGCTCTATCGAGCAGGGCGGAATTGAGATTGTAGGTAAGGATGCGCATCGTTACTCGAAAGATACATATATTAAAGGTAGGCAGTCATCTCATATATCTCCCGTGGCCAGTCACAGTCTCGATGGCGTCTCCAATTGTGATGCGCCACTTCACCATGCCTCGAGCGTCTGCTTTCACGCGCACCGCCATACAGCTACAATCGCATGCATTGCGTCGACGATGCAGACAGCCGAACTCATCTTCGCCACTGAGAACCTGCACAGATGCTACCACGCGTCTTGCATTGAAGGGACCCCGAGCCCAATCTTCTTCCACTTCTCAGTGGCGAGCACTAAGTCAGATCTCTTCCCACCGCCACCTGTCAACAGCCCCAATCGCCATACCACAAACTCCTGAACCACCAGCCATCTACTGCTTGCCCACATCAGGGCCTCTCTCCCTTCTTCCAGCATCCTGGATCCCCTACGCCGAACTCGCTCGATACGACAAGCCCTCGGGAGCAACTTACCTCTTCCTCCCCTGCCTCTTCTCAATCCTCCTCGCCGCACCTCTCACAACCCCCATGACCTCCCCCTTGACCGCGCTCTCCACCGCAGCCTTCTTCTACGCCGGCGCTCTGATTATGCGCGGCGCAGGCTGCACTATCAACGATCTCTGGGACCGAAACTTAGACCCGCACGTCACTCGAACTCGCCTCCGGCCCCTGGCTCGTCGCGCCGTAACGCCCTTCCAAGCCATCACCTGGCTCGGCATCCAATTATCAGCCGGCTTGTTAGTGCTGCTGCAGTTCCCAGCGTCTTGTTTCTTTTACGCCACACCCTCCCTCCTACTGGTGGGTCTCTACCCGCTAGCGAAGCGGGTGACGAACTACCCCCAATTCGTCCTCGGCCTAACCTTCAGCTGGGGGGCCATCCTCGGTTTCCCAGCCCTAGACCTAGATCTCCTGGCCTCAACACCGCATCTCATCGCCGCGGGCTGCCTATACGCCAGCTGCGTAGCCTGGACCTTAGTCTACGACATGATCTACGCCTACCAAGACATCCGCGACGACCCGAAAGCAGGCATCAAATCCATTGCTCTCGCCCAGGCAAAGCATCCCAAGACTTTTCTGACGACTGCTGCGGCCGCCCAGGTGGGCTTGCTGGCTGGCGCGGGGTTGGCGATTGGGGCAGGGCCGGTGTATTTTGGGGGTGTCTGTGGAGGCGCGGCGGCGACGCTGGGGTATATGATCTGGAAGGTGGATTTGGGGAGTGTGAGTGAATGTTGGTATTGGTTTAGGAAGGGGGCGTGGTTTGCGGGAGGGGCGATAAGCGCGGGGTTGGGAGCGGAGTATGTTGTGAGGTATTTCGGGTGGGATGGGAGGAAGGTGGAAGGTGTGGTCATATTGTGAAGGAGTGAAGGGTAGCATACTCAGCACGAGGCTACTCAGCCTGCCTCACTCGTGCCTCAGCGCCTGCTCGCCCCATCGCCCCGCCGAACTTCTCACGATCCCCACTCAACGACAGCTTGCCTCGCTTCCAGCCACAAGTCACTGCCGAAGTTGTCAATGGCGAGGGCTTCAACGAAGTCCGCCAGCCCCTGACGCCTTGCCTGGACACACCGTGACCAGGAGACCGCCATCGTCGCGCAGGCCTTCATATCCATGACCCATTGAGGGTCATTGCGGTTGATGAAGGTGTCCTGGAAGCGGTCCTGGGAATGAGGTCAGCGGGTGATGCGGGAGCGGTGAGTCAAGGGACATGGGATGAGCGCGTACCATTATGAGGACTGGCGGATTCGCCTCGGGTGATGGGGTGGTGGGAGGGTTTCTGGCGCTGAGATTCCGTCAGTGATGTGTCTGAGTGAGTGAAACGCTGTCATGAGGCTTACGGGTGCTGGCCGCGTCTGCGGCGGCCGAAATTGAGGACTCTGCGGAAGAGTCTGTCCATTGTGTGACGTTGTTATATTGAAGTGGAAGCAGAATTTGCAGGTAATGCAGCAGCGAGTGCGGCGGAGCGGCTGAGCCAAGACTCGATGAGGATGTAGGAGGGAAGGAACGACAGCGCTCTGCAAGTGCTCCTTCGTGCCTGCTGCCACCCACTTCATATACTCAATGTCGCAGAAGATACCTCCAGCTTCCGTTACAGCCATCACGCTTCTCGAACACCACACGCAGAGCGCACCTGAGTGCACGATACGTTTCTGTGCGCGACACAAAGGAGACGGCGCGTACTCATATCGACGCGATGCCCGGGTACCACCCCTGGCCAATCCTCTCCACTTCGCGAATGAACTTCGGGCTCTGGATCTCCAGCGCAGAATGTCCTCTCACTAGCTTCGGGTCGTGATCGTCGGGCACGTAGAACGGGTTCTGCAGTAGTCGAATGTATGCTGTCTGTAGCGCGTTGAACGCCTATAACGAGCGTCAGCACTCAGCAATTGACCTTTTGAGGAGTCAACTCACTGGCAACAGATCTCCTCCTCTCAGGCCTAAAACACCAATCTTCGCCGCCTCAGGGGTCGGTGCAATGCGTCCCTCCATGTCAACCACAACGACGAGCTTAACGCCCGTGTTAGTCAGCCAGCCATATAGAGCAATCCGCTCATCCAGGGCGTGGAGTAGTCCGAAATCCTGGGAGGTCTTAGACGGCATCCGGGCTTCGAAGATGTCCAGCGACGAGTTGAGCATGAAGGTGAAGGCAAGTTTGTCGCGGGGTTCTTGGACGGAATTGGGTCCGACTTCTGGAAAGAGCGAGATGTGAAGAGGGTTGTTCTGGAGCTGTCAGCTTCACACTTACTCATGGGGGACTCGAGGTGATCTACATGTCTGCCTATCACGCCTATGCAGGCAATGGACGGGATACGAGCCTCCATCTGAGCGAGTTCTAAATACAATTCTGTTGCTGTTTTCATGAGAATCCACGCATAGTTGCAGTCTCGACAGCCAGCTGTCACGGAGGGAAAGTCGGACGGATGGCGATCACAGCGACGCGTGTTTGTTGAATTTGAACTGTGCAACGTGAAGTCGAAGTGAGGGCAGGAGCACAGCAGCGGTGTCTGTCAGTTGTGATCTATCCGAAGTTCAACCGGGCTCCGATCTGCCTCGGCCAATCAGCGATCACTCAATTCTAGGTGCATCATCCATATCGAGAGCCGCCACCACAAGTTCGACACACACAACCCACTTCACTCTCCAATCTCACACTCCTTTACATCCGCATTCATCCGCAGCCATGTTCTCGACAACACGGCAAGCGACGGCTCTGGCGCTGCGCGGTACGATACACGATCGATCAGCCTCCGCAACCCCAATGCCCTGCTAACATCTCCTCAGCCAAGCCAATGAGTGCGCTCCTCCCCTTCCGCGCCGCCAATGCCGCCTTCATCTCCTCCTCTGCATCTAAGCCAGCAGCGCCCGCAATGCAGAGTGGCGGCGTAGTCGCAGGAAACCCTGGCACACCACCGCCAATGAAGGCGATCACAGGCAAGCCGCACCGCGAAGTGCCACTGCCAAGTCAAGAGGGGAAGCAGGGAGTGATGCAATACGCGCTGTAAGCTCAGAATACTCGAAGAACGTACTCGGAGGGCGAGAAGGCTGACACGAAGAACAGCACAACACTCGACCAAGTAGCCAACTGGGCACGCCAAGGATCCCTCTGGCCTATGACCTTCGGCCTTGCTTGCTGCGCAGTAGAGATGATGCACTTGTCAACGCCTCGATACGACCAGGATCGCATGGGCATCATTTTCCGCGCATCGCCCCGCCAGTCAGACGTTATGATCGTAGCCGGCACACTTACAAACAAGATGGCGCCAGCACTACGACAAGTCTACGATCAGATGCCAGAGCCCCGATGGGTGATCTCTATGGGGAGCTGCGCAAATGGAGGAGGGTACTATCACTACAGTTACAGCGTGACGAGGGGCTGCGATCGGATTGTGCCGGTGGATATCTACGTACCGGGGTGCCCGCCCACAGCAGAGGCGTTGATGTTTGGAATCTTCCAGTTGCAGAAGAAGATGAGGCATACCAAGATCACGAGGATGTGGTATAGGAAGTAGATGCTGTTTGTGATCAGGAAGTAGAGCAGGACTGTGAGGCACTCCAGGTGGCGTTCAAGGGCGTTGAAGCGGGCTGTACCGCCTGTACATATGACCATAAGCATTGCCACCAACTTACCTCACGTTCTCACTGTATCGCACCAACAGGTAGTGTCGTTTATATCGCTAGTAGACGCTGTGCTTGGGCAGAATCATGGACTCATGACTGAGGCAGCAATATGCACTGACCCACTGCGGAATTCGTTCGACTTTGCTTGCACGCCTTTTCCCCTTCTTCCCCTCACTCCAATTGACTTCATGCATGCGGTAATGTTACATCAGGACCCACGTTCGACACGAGAGCATGCCGTATGTCTTGATCGGATCGGTCATCTTGATGGCAGGGCGCTATGCCGGCGTGCGGCAGAAATGCAGGAACCGGCTCCCGATGCCCTCAGCAGCTGATGTGTTTAACGGCAGGTACACGTACACTTCTACTGTCTCTCTGCTTGCGTTCTTCTTGGCTGCGATCCAGTGATTGAGACTAGAAAATAACAACGATGGCGCATTGGACATCATTACTGCAAGCAGGGCTACTACTCATCTCATACTCACAGCAAGTCCGCACACAGTCTGGCGCTGACATCCTCGCCTTCGTCAACCCACTGATTGGGACTCTCAACGGCGGCCATGTTTTTCCTGGAGCTAGCCTGCCATTCTCGATGGCGAAAGCAGTGGCAGACACGAATGGAGATGGGTATCAAGGCGGCTTCGCAAGCGATGGAAGCAACATCACTGGCTTCAGCCATATGCATGATTCGGGCACTGGAGGTGTAAGTTCTACCCATCCCC
>JAVRRP010001271.1:0-10352 GCA_036872775.1 Oleoguttula sp. CCFEE 5521 | reverse complement strand
CTGATAGGTAGCAGAGGGGTGTGCTCGGTGCAGCTCCGTATGGAGCCACGACGTGTCGGAGAGACGATAAGGCGATATGATGGAACGGACATCGCAGTGGTGCCCCATTGAGCAATCTTGTCAATTTAATCGATCGCTGGGTTCTGAAGGTGTCCGAGTCTCAATCTGGCCCAGTACCGTGGCTATGAAGAAACTTCTCATCACCTCCATGACGTGAATATCAACGCCGGCCACTTCCCTTCTCGAAGCTCTCGCCCAATTCACAAGATGAGGCACAGCAGACCGTGAAGCATGTCACAGCAAAGTGGGTACCGGAGGCTCGCTTGTTGGATGACACTGGAGGCGTTGATCGGCGCGCGCTTGTCGCATCCCTGCGCTCCCGGTTGATCTTCCTGCCCGCATCGCATATGACGGGGTAGACCTGGCCGGCAGGTAAAGTTATGTTTCTTCCAGTCAGCTCTTGATGCATCGTCTGCGTCTCTACTGTCGACTGTCGCTTGTCACTCTTTGCGTTGAGCGGGTGTGCTCGTTGCAGTCGTGACATCCAGGCCCGGATCTTGACTTGCACCTGCATGAAACGGATGCGCTGGCCCTTACCTCCACTCGTTCCGACTGCGGTGTAAACCAGACCGACTGTTCCTGTTTGCCAGAGTTCAGCTCTCACTTGAGTGGCTTCCAGAAGCCTCCCACTGGGTAACCACCACTGGCCTTGTCAATACACTCAGATTATTCTGAAAGGATGCCTGCTCATGCTTGTTGACAAGCATTGGACTTGACAGACCTAACCCGCACCAAGACGATGCTGGTGTCAGTACAGCAGAGCGTCCAGACTCCAGATGACCAGAGCATGGTTTACTTCCGAGATGTGCTCGGCCTAGAAACATCAGAGGCTGAGGATGAGCTCGATGCCAGCTTGAGGAGTGAAGCCCAAGAACTTGGACTATGCCTTGATGAGTCGAAACCCATCACACGATCAAGCGGGAAAACTGCTTCGATGGATACAACACTCTCTGAGCGTGTACGAAGATCTGGATCTATTTGCTCGCAGAGCTCGCGATCTACAGGTTTGACTTCGTACCACTCGGATGCCTCACGAAAGCTACCTGCGAACGGAATGCACGGACAGGACTATAGCTCTCATGTTGCTCGTAGAAGCTTTGCTGGAGAGCGATCTCGCAACTTCACGGCACTGGCCAATCCCGCTCAGTCCACGCCTACACTACCCTCGAACGCGTCCAGCAATCCTCCGAAGAAGTCGTTCCGGCGTCTGCGCGGCTTCAGCTTACTCGGAAAGCATCGCAACAGCTCGGAATCATCGGTAGCCGCCTCTGGCTGTCCGCACTGCCCCAAGGATGCCGCCAGCAAACGCCGGGCACTTCACACGTTGCCTTGCGCACATCGATTCTGCGCCGCTGCAATGCGAATGAAGATCAACGTCCAGAGAGAAAAAGGTCTGTACCCGTCGTGCTGCGGAGTGCCTATCCCTGGAGCCACCATACAGCATGCTATGACTAGAGTCGAGCGTGAGGACTTCCTCGATAACTTTGCGAAGTGGGAAGACGGAGCTTCGCGAAATGCCTCTGTTGCTACAGAGGCATTGGATTCCGACAGCTTGACATCTGTATCGCCGGAACGGGATCAGAGTCCGCCTCGAGAGACCGAGACCATAGCTCCCACTGTGCCCGCAACGACATTCTTTGACACTGTACCCGAGCTTCTCGCCCTGCAAGCCGCGTGCGAAGCGCAATGCCAGCGTTTCAAGCTTTGGACCTCGCAGAACCGCGCAGCTATGGAGGCAAAGCATATTGGTGCTGTAGCAGCTCTCCATCGCAGTCAAGAGACCGCACTCGAAGCCCTCCTAGACACCCACGCACTCGCTCTGGCAGATGCAGAAGACAAGCAAGTTACTGCCGAGAGTACCTTGCGAGAGGTACATGATCAGGCATACCGCGTTAACGTGACCGCGCTGAAGCAGCAGGAGGCGTACTGCGCGGGGACATATAGTGATGGACAGCCACATGGTAGAACAATCACAGCCTTGGACCGAACAGAGCTAGACAAGACGAGAAGAACGCGGGACAACATGGCGAGCCGGCAAGAGAGTGCGATCAACGTGCTCCGAGGCGAGCAAGGCAGGCGAATACGGGCTAGAGTGCAGAGGCAGGACAAGGAGGCCACGGACCTGGAACTGCTGCAAGAGAGGGAAATTGATGCGCTGGGGAGGCACAATGTGGTTGAACTTGGGGAGCATGGTACAATTGAGAAGGAGAGGAAGATGAGATTGGAGACACGGTGGAGGATGCAGACGATGATCCTTATGCGACGGGCCGGAATCGAGGAAGAAGACGTCGAAGCTTGTCAGGGAATCGTAGTTGACTGGGACGGAGCCTTGGAGAGACCTCCAGTGCCAGAGAAGCACGCTCGACGCGGAGCTGCCAGACCGAGATACGATAGTATGCTGGCTGATGGGCCGGCACAGGTATGAAGCATGATCAGCAGCCACGGACGGGGTCTTGATCTACAACGCTCTTGCCGAAATCAAGAGATCTCATAGGCATGGACTGTTCCAATTCGCACTCATGTAACACAGTGTGACAAATTTTTGGTGGACCGTAGAGACCATCGAGAAATGGTCATCTTCAACACATACCGATGCTTACGACGGCGCACCTCCACTGTAGAAGCTACATTCCCTTAGCGGCCCAAAGCTCTCATAAGGTGGGACTCCATGCTCAAGGTTCGATCGACCAGATCGCGATGCGAGTGGCAGTACCCAGGAGGATTCAAGGTCAAGGTCAGTCGCCATAGAAAAATTGATGGTCTCTCCTCTCGATACAGAAAGAGGAATGCGACACTCGCAGGGCGGGAGGTAGGATCTTATCACGATCACAGTTGCACAGGAGAGGCGATGCGGGTACAGCTGAATCATATCTTCAGCGTCATCACAGCCAGCCTGTCTGTCACAGTACGTTTGACATTGCCGTGACATGCAATCGCTCAGCTACACATCAACCGAGAGTAGTACCCTCCCAGGCTCGTATGTTAGGAGATTGACCCTTTTCACACGCACTTCCATGCCGCAGGTTGCTTGTAATTTGCGGGATCCACACAAGTGTTCCTCAGCGGATACTTGCAATGGTCTCTCTCGAAGTCCTTGCCAAGAGATACGGTATCCTGTACAATTAAAGTCAGCAAACTATCACTCAAGATCCAGCTGACCGACTGCCGTAAGGCACAGCTCGCAGCGAGATACTCACATTGACATACTTGACGCCCCTCACCGTCTCCGGTCCCTGGCCGTTCTCCACCCAGTCCACAATTCTCAGTAACAGGTTGTTTTGTGGCGTCTGTGTCTCACCCGCGAGCACTGCGGCATTCTGCCCGATACCCCAAGCTCCAACGCCACCAGAACAATGATCCATGCCCGAGATCCTGAAGAAGCGATAGAAGCTGTCCATCTCGGATGAAGGCAGCGACATAGTATCAGCAACAAAGTTATAGTACCTAGGGCTGTTCGTGGAAGTGATGATCGAATCTGCCTGGCCATGGTATTGAATCACCTTACCTCCGCGATTCTTAAAGGCGGAGAGATCACCTTCCCAGGTCTCGATGTTTGAGGGGTTCTTGGCGTGCGCGTAGGAGATGTCCGCTAGACTGAGGTTCGCGGCTGACCAGGACGGGTCATTGTAAATAGCGTAGCGGTACCAGTCTTCTGTGTAGCTGAACGGGATCCCGTTGTAGTAGATGTGGGAGTCTGGGATCTCGGAGCCGTAGTTCATGCGGGGGAAAACGATCTGGCCGTCGGAGCCGTAGAGATCTGTGAAGACTTTTCGCACAGTCTGGACTTGCGGTGAGGTGAGACAAGTCGTCCCATTTGGCGTTGTAGAAGGGCAGAGCAGGTTCTCGGGACGATAGGGGCAGAGCTCCGGATCTTCGAGGATGCCATCTGCCACGCCATCAAGGGTGTCGCACTGTTTGAGGATGTCGCCGTGTACGAGTGCCCACTTCGCTGGAGTGAGGAACGTGGGCGAGTTCGGCGTACCGGTCTTGAGTAGGAAAGATCCAGACCAAGAGGACAGGTTGTTGAATGCTACCGCAGGAGCGCCAGCAACGATTCCATCGAAGTCTCCTGGGAAGTCCTGGATCTCCTTGAAGGCTTGTCGACCACCAGTGCTGCAGCCGAGGTAGTAGGACTTCTTGTGGGCTTGACCGTAGTAGGCCTTGGTGATCTGCTTGCCGATGAGGACACCTGTATGAACGCTTCGGTATGCGAAGTCTGCCACTACATCGGGGTTATTGAGAAAGGGGAGGCCGCTGGTACCGTTGTGACCGTTGTTCGCGCCGACGGTGGCAAAGCCGAAGCCAGCTGTGTAGGCAAGATCTTCGTACTGGATGCAGCCGCTGAGACCGCCATTGCCTGTGCTGAGGAAGCTATGAATGCTGTCAGTATTCTGCCATCTCACGTAGCACTTCCTGACATATCGACCAAGGTCCCATGCCGTTGCCTCTCTCTCTATCACCCCCACGTCCATAAACGCGATAAGAAGACCCAAATAATTTAGTGAAACTTACCGCCCGCTCCAGCTCGTCGGCAACCAAGCCTCTAACGTGATCCCACTGCGATTACTCGTCGCGACATTCATGACCATCCGGCACAAATCCACCGGCACGACCTGACTCGGTCTCGTGCACGTCGAGATATTGTAGCCCTGCTCGAGCGACAGATTCGTGCCGGCAGCGACATACTGCACGAGGTTGACCTGGACATTGGGAGCGCGGAAGGACTTCCCGAAATGTGCGCAAGCAGCCTCAGGGTGCGAAACGGTGTGGTCGTGGTCATGGGGATAGGGCGGAGGATGAGATGCAAGTGTAAGAGGAAGTGCAAAGACAAGAGGAGTGAGGACTTTCATGATGGCATTGTTGGACGCGGAGTGACTAGCAGGTAGAGAATTGCCTTACCATTGAGGTCGAGAGCACGTGGAAGTATTATTTCCCAGCCCTGTCCTTCTCCACAGCAAGCGTGACGCGCACCAGCATGTTCGGCAGTCGACATGGGAAGCAGGTTGAGGTTAGAGTGCAGTAAACAAGGGTGAACGTCGGTAAGACGACATTTGACTGCGGAGAAGTGGGGCGACGTCGTAAAGCTTGGATTGTAGGCTAAACTCTGGCTGCACGACTTATGCCTGTGCCTGATCGCCGACGAGCTCGCTTGCATGTATGTCTTGTATCGTAGCCCACTCCACACGCTCTGTCAGCCAGGCGGAACTACAGCAGCGCTCGAACTTCCAGTATGATCGTACACAGCAAACGCATTACTTCACCTCAATGCGCCTTCACGCTTTTCGCTGCCTTCTCGCCTGCAGGCTTGATTCGAGCCATCATCTCCTCCTTCGTGATCAGGTGATCGATCCTCTCGAGCAAGCCTAGCAGGCTCTTCATGTTCCCACTCCACTCATTCAGCACCTCATCCGCGTCACGCTTCTTCTCGAACGTCACTACCTGAGCTGGGCGATCGATGCGTGCGTAGATGGTCTTGTTGACCACAAGCTCAGAGATGTACTTCTCCGTCTCCTTCGCTGGCAAGTCGAGCAGCGCAGTGAGGCGAGGGAACGTGATGCGGGTGTAATATTTTGCGACAACACGAACGTTGTGCTCGATGACGCGCTTGCGGAGATCAAGCCAGCGTTGGTGTGCTTTGGGGTCTTTCGAATCCTCTGTAGCCGAGAAGATGTCGCTGTGAAGCAGGTGATGTCCGTACGTAGACTCGACAGAGGGCCAACGCATGAGCTCGGTGACGGTGAAGAGCTTTAGCATGGCTGCCTCGGGCTTGCAATGCTCTTCAACGCGCGAGTCTTGCGCTATGCGATGGAGGAGGTCGGATTGCTCGTTGTCGTAGGGTGCGAGGAGGACGAAGTATATGACCCGTTGCAGTGCAGCTTTCAGCTGTTCGCGATTATCTTCCACCGCCTGCGTGTCGAGCACCTGTCGGTAGTGCTTGCATGCATCGAGGTATTTGTCGTCATGCTTAGCCAGTGTAATTTGTTGCTCGTAGTACCGTAGCTTCAAGTCCGTCACATCATCGTCAGGCATCTCCTCCTCGCCCACTGCTGTGTCGGATCGTAGTCTGTCCTTCTCTGCCTTCTCTTTGCGCTCCTTCTCGATCTGCTCCGCCGATTTGATCGGCTTGCGGTTGAAGTATCGTGTGCTAATCTTGCGGCTGAGTATGCCAGCTTGTGTCCAGTCACCCTTCTTTATGCACAAGGAAACTTGATCGAGAATGAATTCGGTCTTCTCTCTCCGACTCATCGATCCAAATGTCTCCACTTGCAGCTCGCACAGGATGTCGGTTGCTGCTGTGATGTCACCTTGCTCGTATTTGATATTTGATAGTATACGGGTCACTCTTGCGCGCTCCACTTCGACAAAGATCTGCTTCCTGTTAGTTCTGATGATTACAGATCTCCTCAGCAATGCTTTGTACCTTCCCCTCCGTCACTGTCCGTAAAGTCTCGATCACACTCAGCTTCACCTCCAGACTCGGTGCATCATCCAAGAACCCCATGACCACCTGCACCATCTTTGTGATGGCTTGCTTAAGCTGGCCATGCTTTTTGCTCAAGACCAGGATTTGCTCGTTCAGCAGCGACCAATCCTTGCCCTCTTTGCATATTGTGACAATCGCTACCAGTAACCGTGATGTTGATGCGAGATCTGACGCTTGTCGGGTCTGCTTCTCCAACCCTAGCAGTTTGTCGACTGCTGCTTGAATGTGACCTTCATGTCCCTGCTTCTCTGCTTCGGGTAGAAGAGCATCGACCTCCTTGGTGAAGTCCCGATCTGCCTTGATGATGGATCCGTCGGACATCTCGGCCGTGAGTTATCAGTGTGGCGCGTACGAGAGGGATCTCGACCAGTGCTTCGGACTGTTTGATTCCGGATGCGCTAACTGCAAGCTCGGGGGATGCTGAATGACCACGTGACAGAGGTTGATGTATGGCGAGGACGATATATGTTTGCGACTCTCAAATGTCGCGAGGCAGCTTGAAGGGACGAATGGCAACGGCACACGCTAGCGAACGGGCATCTCCGCTGAGCCTCCTTCCCCGACAGATCCGTGCCTCCATTCCATCGAGGATCTACTCCCAGTCACATATCTTCACTTCCTACACCTCGTCAGGCTTCAGAGGGTTCAATTCATCGCTTTGTGCCCGATATGGTCTCGGAACGACTATCAGTAAGTGAATTCCCATTTTGGGACCGATTGTTCTTTATGTCACGAAGCCACGCCGGATATCGGCAAGCCGATGCGCAGGTACATGTATAGTGGTGGGGGCTGATCTCCAGCCAATGCGAACCTCGCCGCCGCCAGGTCATGGTACCCATTCGCGGCGCACGGCGCAGAGGACTTGATCACAGCCAGCAGTGAATGCTGAGGAGCATTCAAGCCCGCGGCTGTTTGTCACGCGGATATCTCGCAGTGACGCCGTTCCTCCGCTGCGGCACACTTTGACTTTCTTAAGTCGCGCGCGTCCGGCGAACCTTTCTCGAAGCTCGTCATATTAGCACGCCGGACATCCCAGACTTCATGTCGTCCGCCGCCGTGCAGCAATGGGCAAAGACCTCGAGACTGGAAGCGATGACACCTCGCCAGGCCGTGCCGAAGGACCAAGCGATGACAAGCACGAAGAGGACGCGCGACCACTGCACCAACCCTCCAAACGGCAGGGCTACATTGAATGGATCCAAGACCACTTCAACTGGACCTGGTTCACATGCACGCAGAGCACGGGCGGCGTGGCAATCGTGTTATCCGAATGCCCAAAGCGCTTCCACGGTCTCGATGCCATAGGGACCTTCGTCTTCATCCTCAACATTGTTATCTTCCTCAGCTTCAATGCACTGCTCATTACACGATGGGTGACGAAGCCAAGCACCATTCGAAAGTGCTTCACCACTCCTCCCGAGTGCTTGCTGTACGGCGCGTGGTGGCTATCACTAGCAACGATCATGATGTGTACTCAACGATACGGCGGACCACACTGTGGACCCTGGTTAGACGTAGCCATGCGCGTCTGCTTCTGGTTCTACGCAGCCTGCTCATTCTTGTCAACGACCGCGCAATTCATCGTCATAGGCCACTACACAGCGAACTTTAGACTCGGCAGCAATTCCGGTGTGCTGCTCACCGTGCTACATGCAATGCTCACTGGTACTGTGGCGTCAGTCGTCGCATCAACCCAGCCTCCACACCAGCGTGTGCCCATACTAATAGCAGGAATTGGGTTCCAAGGTTATGGCTGGATTTTGTCCATGCTGTACATGGGCCATATCATGGGATGGATCTTAGAGAACGGTTGGCCGCCGCTTAATGCGCGACCAGGGCTTTTCATGCTTGTAAGTCCTCCCTCAGCCCGCTCTTCACTAAACAAATACTGACGTTCTCAGGTCGGCACATCAGGCTACACAATCACCGTCCTCCTGGGGTCCGCCCGCTCGATCCCAATCGGCTACGGCTACTTCGCCACCCACCCCTCCGCCCCCGAAGTCCTCACCATAGTCGCAGACTGGTCTTCTGTCTTTCTCTGGATCTTCACCTTCTGGGCCTTCTGCGTAGCGCTCTTCATCTCCCTCGCAGACATGTTCGTCCGCAGACCTCATCCGCCAGGCCTGCCGCTGACGACGAATATGATGTATAACAACATCTGGTGGGCGTCTATCTTCGGTAACGTAGGCTTTACGATTGGGACGATCTACTTGGGGCAGGATTTTGAAAGTGAGGTCGTGTTGTGGGTTAGCACGGTGATGGTTGCGTTGTTGGTTGTCATGTGGGTTGTGAATTTGGTGGCGATGGGAAAGGCGATTGTGGTGTCGATGTTTTTGCGGCCGGAGGTAAAGTTGGGCTAGCACAGACCGATCACCCATTGTTGTATCAAATCTTGGACCACGTACCTATGCAGTGCTCGCTCGAGCCCTTATTGCGTGATCATTTGCATATGATCCCCTCGTTTGGACATTGTGCCGAGTTACCCGACGACAAATCAACCCTCCATGATCGTCTCAAATGCCCGGGCAGGTTCACAGATACAACACATTGACAACGTGCCATTCGATGGACAATTGAGATATTCGTACAGTGCAATTGGCAAGCTGCAGCACGCTGGTCGCGCTGTATATTCGTTTCCCAGCAGCATATATCTCCACTTGTAACCCGGGTGCCCTGTGATTGAGAGCCTCCCAGCTGACTTACGACAGTACTGTAACCACGATTGCCTAGTACAGCATATCTTACCATCATCGAAGTCCACTGCTCAGAATCGACGCGACCTCTCGCCGAATGCATGTCCCCGATATGGTACCATAACTGAACGAGACTCGTACATACTCGGAACTGTCGTGGACGACAACTGCCCGAATCTCTAAGGCCACTCTATCTTCTACGGTCATGTCTGCACTCCGATCGAGGTCGGCTGCCGCACGCCTGATCGCTGGTGCACGATACAAGCGATGTGGTCAACGACCGTCTGACGTCCGATGGCAATCGACGGCATCTCTTGCGATCAACCGACAAACTTCGTCTCAATTCTGGACTACTGGCCGCGTCCTGCTACTATCGACGTTCACGGGCAGTCTGGCATACTTACTTGGAATCAACGATACGTCCTCATTCCTTCGTACCTCTAACACCAAGACGCCAGCACCGATCGCACCAGCATACGCCACGAAGACCAAACTCGAGACAGCAATCTCAGAACTTCGCACTCTCCTCGGTGAAGACGCAGTTTCAACCGATGATGATGTCCTACACGACCATGGCTACTCGGAATGGAGCAGTATTAATATCGAGACGTTGCCTGTAGCCGTGGCCTATCCCAAGTCGACAGCTGACGTCCAAGGGATTGCGAAATGCTGCTCCAAGCACAGAATCCCTGTCGTACCTTACTCCGGCGGCTCCTCCCTCGAAGCAAACTTCTCCGCTCCATTCGGAGGCGTGAGCATGGACTTCGCCTACATGGACAAGATCATCGCCCTTCGACCAGATGATATGGACGTCACTGTTCAGCCGGCTGTGGGCTGGATGACACTCAACGAGCAGATCAAGAGCTCCGGCCTCTTCTTTCCCGTTGACCCTGGCCCGTCGGCCATGATAGGCGGTATGGTCGGTACCGGCTGTTCGGGCACCAATGCCGTCCGGTATGGTACAATGCGTGACTGGGTCGTGAACCTCACCGTTGTGTTGGCGGATGGCACGGTCATCAAGACTCGTCGCCGCCCTCGGAAAACAGCAGCAGGCTACAATCTAACCTCTCTCTTCGTCGGCAGCGAAGGCACTCTCGGGCTAGTCACCGAGATAA
>JAVRRP010001270.1:0-10358 GCA_036872775.1 Oleoguttula sp. CCFEE 5521 | reverse complement strand
GCGAGACTCATCCTCGCGGTTGCGTGGACGAGCAGGAGGAGACTCGCGTCTACTGCGGCCATATGAGGATCGTGGAGGAGGGGTGGGCGAACGATAGCGGGCCGATGGTCGACGATTGCGGTCATCGTCTGCTGCTGGACCAGTTGGGATGGACTCTCGTTCTCGGGGACCTGTAGGGATCTTGGGGGAAGACTCGTCGCCAGTGCGGCGGAGGGTGAGAGACGTTGGATGAAGACCGCGTGAGCGCAACGCGTCGTCCTTGGCTGGTGCTGTGCCGCGGGCGAGATGTGGCGGAGGCTCCATGCTAGCGCTCCGCTCGAGTTCAGGTCTTCTAGCCTTGTCGGCCATTGCCTTGCCCTCTCGCAGCAATAGATCAAGCGCTTCCTGCTCCAGCCTCTCCTTGTGCTTTCTCTCTCGCTCCTTCTGCGCTCTCTCCTTCTCCTCCCTAGCAGCCTTCTCCTTCTCTTCTGCTTCCTTCAGCGCCTTGTCTCTCTCTTCATTATACTTCCTAGTCCTCTCCTTCTCCTTCTCCTTCTCCGCATTCTTCCACTCCAGCCGCTCTTGCCTTCGCTTAGCTTCGCGTTGCAGCCGTTCCGTCTCCTTCATAAGCTCATCTTGCTTCTTGCGTAGGCCCTCGAGCTCTTTTGTCTTCCTCTCCCTCTTCTCTGCCTTGACCCTAGCCTTCTCATCAGCCACATACTTCTTCTCCCTCGCCTCACGTCGCTCGTCAGCCTCGTCAGCATAAGCCTCCTCACTCTTCAGTCCTCGCAGCCGCTCCTCCTCTGCAGCTTCGTCTCCAATCTCCTTTCGCCGAATCTCCCTCAGTTGCGCCTCCGCCCCGGCGAGATAGATCTCGATGTATTGATCCACATCCCCTCTCGTCCTCTCATACACGCCCGCTCTCGCTGCTGCACCTTCCAGTAGCGGAGCAGCCTGCCTGCGATCAGGACGAAGATACTTCACTGGCTCGCGCTCGATCTCATCGGCGGTGAATTTCCGTAGCGTAGCTTCAAAGATGCCGCGTTGTGCTGACTCGTTGTATTGCTGGAGTGACTTCTTGCGCACTGCATCAAAGCCACCTTGCTTCTTGAACTTGACGAGCATGCTGTCCATTGACGCGCGTTGAGTAGAGGTTAGGGGGAGTTCGGAGATCTTGGGTTTCTTGCGGGCGGGGAGGGTGAAGGTGTCGGTGTCGTCCGCCATGGAGGCGCCGGCGGTGGTGGCGGCCATGATGGCGGTGGTGAGAGGGAGTCAATAAGGTGGGTTGCCTCGTTGAGCGAGGGATTGTTGTAAAGCGCGTTTGATAGTGGCCATCGGAAGCTGCGGGGAACGATTCCGAGAGCGGAGCTGCACATGCAATGCACCTCTGGAACACAGCATCAAGAGATCAACAATCAAGCCTCATAGCTGCACAATTGGCGACACTCGGATCCTCTCAACCAAGTGGCCTTTTCTACACGTACTGTAGGGCACACAACGCATCCTTACTGCAGTCGCGCGCACACCTACACACACCTCAGCAGCCATGGTCTCCAAAATCCTCTTCTGGTCCGGCTTCGGTACCTCGCCCTGCCCTGTCCTTTCTCGTTGACCCTCACTAACATTCCCTCAGGCGTCGCAGTCCGTCTCTGGCAACTTGGCATTGAGATGCGCCCCTTTTTCTACCGCCAAGGGCTCTTCGCCTACCCCGTCTACGGCCTGATCGGTGCGAGCTTTGGCTACTGGCTGCAAGGCATGGAGGACAACCAAATGCGATACCTGGGCGACACGCGAGATCGACTGTTGGAGAAGCGGAGACGGAGGGCTGAGAGGGAGGGAGGTGTGAATGCTGGGGGTGAAGGGCAGAAAGTGGCAGATGGGATTTTCGCGGGCGTGAAGGAGGGGAGGGATAGGGGGTTTGAGGGAAGAGAGGCGGCGGCGAGTTGAGTGGAGGATGAGATGTTGGGATGAGTGAGGTGTGATGGCTCACTTGGCTGCTATCTGCGCTCACGCGAGCGTGGGTAGAGGAAGGGGGATGTCTGTGTGGAGTCATTGCGCTCTCGCCGGCACGACCTGGTTTGCGGCGACTACTGCCAGATTCCGCTCGCTGCAATGTATATACCGTTATGAATGCTATTCTTACCCTCATCAATCCACTCGCCAAGCTCCTCCCTTGCATTATCAGAGTGTTTCCTACTTCAGGCTTTCCGCTTGGGTGACTTTGACTTCACCAAGAACGTATCAAGCTTCGTGTCTCACATGTCAAGCGTGGCACTCGACCGTGTGCAATTTCCATGCTCGACAATGTCCTCACCTCTCAATGTCTCAAGCTGCCACCCACACCAACGGTGCGCAGGTTAATGGCGATCATCCGAACTTGACACCTCCTCTCAAGCCCTCACGAGCTGCCTCTCCAACCCGTAGAGGTGGCATTGTGGTCTTTTCAGGCGGAAGCGCAGCGAACAACCTCGTCGATGTCTTCGAAGAGCTACGAGCAGCGAACCAGGCGACCTTGAGCTATGTGATCCCCATCAGTGACAATGGCGGATCGTCGAGCGAGATCATCAGGGTGTTCGGTGGACCTGGTAAGCATTCATTAATTGACTTACTTCATCGCGTATGTTCAGCAGCGCTAATCAATCGTGTACTAGGTATCGGCGACGTACGCTCGCGCCTTGTCCGTCTCATCCCCGACTTGAGCGCCGAAAGTGTAGCGATCAGGGCGTTCTTCAATCACCGACTGGCACGCGACTACCAGACTGCCCGTGCAGAGTGGCTGGACATTGTCGAAGCCACCTCTCCGCTGTGGGACGGTGTGAGCCTGCCTAAGCAAGAGCTTATTCGTAGCTTCCTCAACGTGATGAATCTCGAAGTCGTCAAACGCCTCCGCCCAAGCAGTAGATTCGACTGGAGTGGCGCGAGCGTCGGCAACCTCTTCCTCACGGGGCAAGTGATGTTCACTCCGTCTCCAGCGATGCACTACTGATACGAGACTAGAGCACGCCTCTTCACAGGCTCCTTCGAAGCAGCCGTCTACCTCCTGTCCAGCACCTGCGGCGTCCCATCTCACGTCTCCGTCCTCCCGGTCCTGAATACCAACTTCGCTTGCCATATAGCTGCTGGTCTGACCAACGGCGACGTGATCACAGGCCAGAACAACATTTCGCACCCTTCTCATCCCACAGCCGCCGTGCCTGTGCCTCCAGCCCAGCTGTCTTCAAGATCGGGCTACGCAACTCCGCACCCGACCGAGGAGGCTGATAAGATTGAAGACGCCAACCCGCCTGGCTCGTTACCCGTATTGAGGAAGCCGGCACTGGCATTTTCGAAGACTCTCGAAGCTGACTTGCCAGCAAGGGTTGAAAGGCTCTGGTACATCAACCCTTACGGCCAGGAGATCCGCATGCCCGCTAATCCGCGCGTGCTTACCACGCTCGATGAAGCGACTACGGTGATCTACAGCATTGGTTCGTTGTTCACTTCGATCATCCCGTCCCTGGTATTACGAGGGGTCGGGCAAGCGCTCGCGGACCCGAAAGTGAAGTCCAAAATCCTGATCTTGAATGGAACGCTTGATCGTGAGACAGGGCCAAGCTCTAATGCATTCACGGCGCTGGACTTTGTCGCTGCAATTGCACGGGCAGGCATCGAGAGCAGAGATGCAGCATCACCAGAGCCAGACGAGTACTGGCAGTATGTCACGCATGTGATCTACATGGACTCACCCGCCAGTCCGAAGGTCGACCGGTTGGCATTCGGTCAGCTAGGGATCGAGACAGTGAGAGTTTACGGACGACAGGCAGGGAGGTACGATAGTAAGGCTCTAGGACAGGTGCTGGATGCGATTGTGGGCAGACGTGAGGGTCGAGGCTTAGCGCGGCGGAACACCCTTGTCGGCTGATACCTATGCGTTCACGACAAGACTTTCGCCACCCACCGCTTCACCTGCTCCACCACGAATTCCGGCCTACTTTCAGGGAAGTAATGACCATGGCCCTCACCCACCCCGACACACTCCAGCTCGCCTGTGGCCCAGTCTTTCCAGACTTTAGGCACGTCGTGCATCCTTGCTAAGCTCCCTTCGGAATACAGCACCAGCAGCGGGACCTGCACTTTCCGCCCCGCCTTTTGATCCTCAGTCTGCGCCTCACACTCCGGCATAGCGCCATCAGTATAATCCGCACAACTCCCATCAATCGCAGCTTTCGTATCAAACACAGCACAGTAGTGATCCCACGCATCGTCGGACTGCATGCTGGCAACACCGGCATCGTTCTGGCCTTTACCGCGCTCCATGATAAGCCGGCAGTACTTCGCCCCTCCCATCGAGGTGATCATCTCCGGCGCATCCGGGCGCGCCAGGAAAGGCCAGTGGAAGTAGGCTACACTTGCTGCGGGGTTGGCGAAAGATTTCCATTGCTCGAGCGAGGGGACGATGTCCATGAAGATTGCGGCTTTGATGTTCTGCGTTAACGATGATGGGGAGGTGAGGAGGCGGTGGCCGATACGGGCGCCGCGGTCATGGGAGCACCAGATGATTGGGCGTGTGGAGCCGGATTTCAGAGTTGCATGAAGGGCGCGGAGTAGCAAAGTGCCCATATCACGCTTGTTCCAGGGCATGGACGTTGTGGAGATGCCGTAGTTGGGGAGCTCGGGGACGAAGAGGGAGTAGTTGTCTTTTAGGGCGGGGATGACCTGTTGATTGTGAGATCTCGTCCGTCACTTGGGCAGGGGAAGAGGTACGTGACGCCACCTGGGAAACCTTAGTCGGGATCAGGGTCGAGAGGGCAGAGAAGTACGGACATATAGCTTGACTGAGGATAGCCATGGATCATACAGAGGATGGCACCTTCGCCATGATCATGCGTGTAGCTTTCGATTCTCGAGTCGTTGTCGAGAGTTGTGCCGTTGTGTTGAAGGAAGGGATGGAGGGACTTCAGATTAAGGTCGGCCATATTGCTCGAATGTACTCAACACTTGCTGGTCTAATTGAATGGAGAGCAACGAGATGGAGTAGACACGATAGACTCGGGCGATCAAATCAACTACCTAGTATTTGAATCTACGTGTACCTGCAGATGTTGACATGGTGTGCGGGGCAGGGCAGTCGCGAGGCTCCACATGAACTGATGGCCCGAGGAGTGAGAAGTGCGTGTGCTGTCAGACCCGGCTGTGCCACCCCCCTGCTCCGTCCCCGGGTCCCTGTCGACTCCGGGGAAAGCTTGTTTGGCAGCTTGCTACATCACGCCGCGCTGATCACGTATCTAGCCTACTTCTACAATCAATAACCCTAGGCTATACAACAACACAACAACCAGCATGGCGCGCAAAGCCGACGACCTCCTCGCCGACCTCGACAACCTCGGCGTCGACGAGCAGCCTCCACCCCGCTCCGCTACCCCCTCAGTCCCCGCGTCCAAACCCGCCCCTGTCTCCAGCGATGACGACCTCTTCGGTGACTTGCAGGCCCAGCTCGCCGCTCGCCCTTCACAACAGACGTCCCGCCCTGGGACGCCGCGTGTAGCGAGCTCGACTACCAGCGCCGCGACGAAGACGGGCTACACGCCTTCTTCTTCTGGGCCTCCGAGTGGGCGGACGAGCAGTGAGGATCGCGCGAGGCGGAGCGTGGCTTCGCTGGGAGGTGAGCGGAGGAGTGGAGAGGGGAGGGAGTTCCATCGTGCTGTTACGCCGGGGCAGGACGAGGCAGTCCTGCAGGAGAAGGCCGCTGCACCTGTCGCTGCGCAGCCTAATGGTGGAGGAGGCTGGTGGGGATCTTTGACATCTGCGGCTTCGGCTGCTGTCAAGCAGGCTGAGACGCTGGCGAAGGAGATCAGCGGCAACGAAGAAGCGCAGCGGTGGGCGGATCAAGTACGGTCTATTGGCGGGAAGAATTTGTCGAATCTCCAGTATCTGGGTTCGGATATCACGAGTCGCGCTTTACCGACTTTCACGAGTCTAATCCAGCACATTGCACCACCGATCTCGGCACATGAGAGACTACAGATCCACGCTACGCACGATGTGGTCGGGTACCCGAGTCTTGACCCGCTGATCTATGGCGTGTTCTCACGGACGATGGCCCAGGTCGAGGGAGGCGAATTGATGGTCATACAGCGTGGTAGTGAGCAAAGGAGTCGTGGACGCACTGGTTCTGAGGCGCAAGGTTACAGAGGTGGAGTGCTGGGGACTAACAGCAGTGGGTGGAGCGATGGGCCCTGGTGGCGAGATGAGGGTCTGCAACGAAGTCTGGGCGCTGTGGAAGGTTTGGTTGAGGGGACTCGGCTCGCAAGAGTGAGCGCTGAGGCATACGCAAAGGAGTTCTTCGAGCGGAGCGGTGGCGTTGAAGCTGCTGCTAAGCGGGCTAGTGAGGTATTGTCTGAGAGCAATCCGGTGAGGAGCTCAGACATCTTCCTTGCTATCCAGGCTATCGGGTACGAAGAAGACAGCGCACTGTTCGCGGACTCCGCCCGGGGTGAGGACGAGAAGTCTGCCGTCGCAGAGCCGCCTGCCGATCCCGAGCCACTGATTGCCTTTGCGATCTACCTCCACGACCCTTTGCACAGCCTGTCCTTCTCGTCGCTTTCGCAGCCCTTCCCGCGACGTTGGGCGGATTGGCTGGACGCAAGTGCGAGCGATGAGAACGGCCTGCCGGACTCGATTCAGGAGATCATTGCGGCTGGTGGCGTTGACCCGAGGGAATGGGTGGCAGAGTGGGTGGAGGAGGTGCTGAGTCTGGGCGTCGGACTCGTGGCACAGAGGTATGTGGCGAAGCGTATGGGTGTTGGTGAAGGTGGACTTGGAAGGGGCAAGAGGAGAGAGGAGGGTGATATCAGTGGGGAGGCTGCGAGGGCGATATGAGTGTGATGAATGAAGGAATGGTGTACGAATTCGGGTACTTGGCTGGAGTCGGTTCATTGGGTATTAGGCATGACACGCGGGAGGCGAAGCATAATTGAAGACGCTCTCGAAGTTCAATTTCGAACCTTCCCGCTGATCACACACCTGGTATTGCGTTGACGCAGCGCCTGTTATATGAGCCTACGCGCTGCTCCTTCTTCTTCGAGCGTCTTCAGTGCTGAACATATGGGCACGACCGTCGCAAACTTCAGCACAGTCGGTTCCGGCATTGCTCTGCGCTTGAACAGAACAGGCGTCTCTTCTTTTCCCAAACAAGTGGGCACCACCAGTGCCAATACCCTCAGTCCAAGGTGTGATACTAGCAACGAGAGTCGATGACTTGAAAATCATGGTGAGCTCTCCAAATCACGATAGCTTCGAAGTCATGCCGATCTGCTCTTCAGCGTGATAGACTGCGGTAGGATGTGGAAGGGCGCGGCGATGGTCAGGTATACAACAATCATTCTGGCTTTACTCACATCTTTTATCACAACTTCCAAAATCTTTTAGAGCGTACTGTCGTAAGCTCACGGTAACAACAACGCTTTTTCCTGTCCACTTCCATTCCCACCAATAGTACTGAACGTGCAATGGGATCCGACATTCCCTGGAAACAGCTCAAGGCTCTCTCCTTCGACATCTACGGCACATTGATCGACTGGAATGGCGGCATGAGAGCATCATCGCGCGACACTGCCATCGGCCCATACCTACCCAAGGACGATGATGAGATACTCGAGAGGCTATACTTCTACACGACCCCAGTGGAGCGCGAACACCCAACGATGAAGAAATCGGACATCAATGCCGAAGGACTTCGCCGCTACGCTGCTGCGTTGAACCTGATAGCGGACGGCAAGCTGACTGCACAGCAAATCGAAGAAGCCGCGATCAAGCATGGCAGCACCATTGGCTCCTACCCAGCTTTCGAAGACACCGTGGACGCCATCCAGCGACTATCAAAGCATTACCAACTCGTCCCAATCTCAAACGTCGACCACGAGTCCTTCAACGAGACACTCTCTGGTCCACTCAACGGCTGCAAATTCGACGCGTGGTACATAGCCGAAGACATTGGATCTTACAAGCCCGACTTGAGGAACTTCCATTACCTGCTCGATCACGCCAAATCGGAGTTCGGCGCAGAGAAGGGTGAGTTGCTGCATGTCGCTCAGAGCATCTTCCATGATCAGGAGCCTGCGAGGGAGATGGGTATGCAGAGCGTATGGGTCGATCGGTATGGCATTGTAGAGAAATGGGGGAGAAGTGCTGAGGATATGCAAGAGGAGTATAGGTATAAGTTGAGGGTAATGTCGTTGGGGGAGCTGGCGGATATAGTCGAGAAGGCTTTTGGGTAGAGAGATATGCTGTATTACTTTCGCCGTCCCAGAGGTATGAATATACCAACGAGGCAACTTTCTCGTGTATCATAGTGAAGTTTGGCACAGTCAACGCAGTGTAAATGATAGTAGTATAATGTAGATCGGAGTTCTTCAGTGAGCGGTCACTAAGAGATCATTCATCAGCTGCGGCTGACGGAGATCAGAACTTCACTCATCTCCGTTCCTGCGATGCTGATGTTGCCTAATAAAGGCGTGCGTCCGCACATATAGCCGGGTTCTTAACGCTGCAAATGTGTCCTAGACTTCGTCGAGTACAGGCCTGATGATGGCGGGAAATGCGCCTCCAGCGTGACTTGCCTCGAAACTCTGATCATGCACATTATCCTCTCCGGCGCCACAGGCAAGGCAGGATCCGCCATCCTGCAACGCGCCCTGAGCTCCCCATCAATCTCTCGCATCTCGGTCCTCTCCCGCCGCCGCGTGAAGCTCGCTGAAGGTCACTCAAAAGCCAATGTCATCATTCAAGATGACTTCGCCTCGTATCCGCCGGAGACTCTCGCTCAACTCAAAGGCGCCAAAGGCTGCGTCTGGGCACTCGGCATCAGCGCAGTGGGCATGAACGAAGCCGACTACACGAGGATCACGTACGACTATGCGCTCGCTGCTGCTAAGGCTTTCGCTGGACTGAACGAGAGTGGGGACTTCAACTTCGTCTTCATGTCCGGCGAAGGCGCGAGTATGGAGGAGAAGGGGCAGCTGTTCGCGCGAGTCAAAGGTAGGACTGAGAAGGCTTTGCTCGAACTGAACTCGCCAGGACTGAAGGTCTTCAACGTGAGGCCGGCGGTCATTGATGACGAGGGGAAGGGCCTGATGGAGCGAAAGATGGGTATCATGGACGAGGGACGAGGTTTCTGGGGGTGGTCATGAGGTTTGTGGCGCCTTCATTCGTGATCACGACAGATGTCCTGGCGAAAGCGTGTTTGAAGTTGGTGATGGGTGATGGTAGTTCTCTTCGAGAGGGCAGAGGTGTGGAGGCTCAGGGGAGACTGATTCGAAATGCGAAGCTCAAGGAATTGGGAGCGTAATGGGTGGCGTGGGCGTGGCACTCAATACTTGCAGTTCGACATGATGCTGGTGAGAGACGTTCTCCGTAGATGTTACATTGGGTAAAGCGCCCAACGAATGTATGAATCGACAGCGGTCCAGCATGGTTTCCGACAACTGCGCCGTTGCCATACGAAGAATCGTACAAGTTCTTTGCTGCCACCGCAAATTTTGTAAGTGAAGTAAGGTGTCCATCGCACCTTCCCTGAAACACCTGGAAGTCTACCTCTTCACCGGACGACCCATCACTGCCACCACCACCCCGTCTCCACGCAGAAAGCCACAGGGCTGTGACATGAGTGCCCCGCGCCGTGCACGTTCCACGTGGGCGCACAAAATCAGCGCTGCTGCAAGATGACATGCCCGCCAAGACACAGTGGAAGGGCGATGGCTGGCGGTTAGGCGACGGCAACGTGCCTGACAGTGACCGATTAAAAGCTACTAGCCAGACGCCCGCCATTCCACCGACAGGAGAGAAAACGCAGCCTCATTACCTCCGGTGAGACGACAGCTCCCATCACTTTCTCCCATCAATAATCAGCACACCACCTTTGTCAGCCCTGCATCCCTACGCAGCCAGCATCCGGGCGCAGAACCTTAGCATAGTAGAGTTGTGTGCTGCGCCTCGCGTCATCGGACTCGGTATAAGATCCGCCTGCCGGCTTGGGGCCTCACCAGAGTTCCAAACTCTGGTTGCCTCTATCGCATGGTGAGCGTGACAGAACTATTCAATCCATCTATATAAAATCTGACACTGAAGGTCTCAGGAAGACGGACTTGAACTTGCACTTGAATCCTTAGACCGCGGGACTGCTTCCAAGCACTTCGATAAGGCTATCGACAAAGTAGGCGGGCATTACGACAGACTCACTGGCAAGCAGAAGGAACAACTGAAGCAGGACCAAGCCAAAGAACGCGGCAACGACCGGAGAGATAGCAGAGAGAACGACAGACCTCGTCAGAAGTCTAATCGGCATCGCAATACCTTACCTAGTCCTGAACGCGACCCGAACGACAGAGACTACGATCCCTACA